>JBBBVT010000005.1:15872114-15898623 GCA_037177035.1 Craterocephalus eyresii | reverse complement strand
GTGTTTTATTCCCAGTAGAACGTAAACGTTGTGTTTTATTCCCAGTAGAACGTAAACGTTGTGTTTTATTCCCAGTAGAACGTACACATCGTGTTTTATTGCCAGTAGAACGTAAACATCGTATTTTATTCCCAGTATAAAAGAGATTCTGTTGTTGCCTAGCAATCTCATTAGTTATCATATTCTCCTCTAGCTGTCGCTTTTCTAGCCTCTTGTTGCTCCTGTCCGAACTGGGGATTAAATATGTGTTGATGAGCTTTATAAATCATAGAATTCTGGTTTTATTTACAGGTTTTGTGTCGTATGTTTTGTAAAAATGCAGAGGATCATTTCCAGCGTGTCATCCTCCGGTTCGGTGCGTCGCTCCAGTAAAACCAGCCGGACCTGCGATGAGTCTCTTTACGCCGCCGTTGCTCGGCTGCAGCCTCTGAAACAACGTGACCCACACATGTCATGCTGGTGCTCGCTCTAATTTTAGGACTTCGTTGTAAGCTCACTTAGAGATCAATAGATTGAATTTTGTGCTTTTTTTTTTCAATTAGATCCTCCCCATCAAATGTGGCGGCGCAGTGAAAAGTGGGCCATGGCAACAGGCACACAAACAGTGGAGCCGGGCGATAGAGACGTCCTGGCTTCATGTCCACATGAACTCGCTGCAGACCAATTCTTCACGCTCATCACTGCACATGTGGGAGAGAAGCGCCTGAATGTCGTAACTCAGCTGAGCTCCGGACAGTTATTGGAGAGGCGGTGCGGCGCTCTAACGATGATGTCTGCTCATCAGCAGAGATGCCAGTAACACGTTAGAAAGTAGCACGTTACAGTAATCTGATTACAATTATCAATAATTTGTAATCTAACTCGTTACAATGTCCGATTATGTTATGTAAATAGATTAGCATTACTCACGTTTCATATCGTGCGTTACATTACACTATTTCAGGCAATTAAATAGTGCTCACTTACATCTCAAAATAACTTGCTAGAAACCAATTAAGTCGCACACTGCCTTCATGGAAGATAGTGTCTATATTTAACTCAAAACAGCTTCTCAGTCACAGTGCTACACATATCTTATGAACTCATATGCATGCAGTTGCCTTTTCTCCGCTGAAACTTGACCTTTTTCAATGAAAATCGAAACAAACACGACTTTGCACATGACTTTAGAAAAAAATATGACATAGAAACTTACTGCCCTGGTGCATGATGGGAAGTCCGCCTCGTCCACTTCCTCATTAGAACTTTTCCACACCAATAATGAGATAGAATTTTTTTTTACTAAAGTCCGTTACTCATGTATATCATGGTAGGGCAGAAGCACTGGTTGAATGATTTACAAAGTTAAGAAGAGACTGAATCTATGTTCATAGAAGGTGAAAAACAAGTAAAAGTTACAAGTTGCAAAGCATTGTGAAGTCACCGTTGTAACTAATGCACTTTCATTAAAGTATATGCAAAAAAATGTTATTTTATTTTTTATTTTTATATTTTTATGTTTGGGGGTTTTAACCAAAAGTAACTGGTAATCTAAATTAGTTACTCCTAAACCTTAGTAATCAGTAATGTAATTAGATTATTTTTTAACGAACTAATCAGTAATCACTAATCAGATTACTTTTTCGAGTAATCTGTGGCATCACTGGTCATAACTAGTGGGTGCTTTTTCAGTGGGGAAAGACAGCAATTGGAGAAACTGTAGAACAGAATCTTCTTTGTATTCGCTATAAACTTAAGTGTTTAAGAACAATGACAGACACGTTCTGGAAATTAAAAAATGAATGGACAAAGACAAAAAACAGAGGAGGCCTTGCTTCCCTTAGCCTCTGTGAGAAAACACTCCTAGCCTGTAGTGTTTTTCATTTAGCCAGCATTCACTTCAAAATATTTAAAACTAAAGCTGACGGCGGTCATGCCGGCAACTATTTATTCTTGATCGCATTAGTTTGAGATCAATTAGCTTTTTTCATGTATTAAGTTCATTTTTCTCATTATCTCAAGAAAACTTGCTTCACAAGGTGATCAAGGTTTGCTAGGAAATTAGCGGTTAGCACCTAAGTTAATTATTGTTGTGTTCATTCTCTTCTTTCTCGTAGCCACTTTCCTGAGCTTTCTTGAAGAAATAGCTCTTTGTTTTATCCCTTTTTAAAATTGCACTTTATCTCACAAATGATTCCTGTTATTTCAAAATGCTTCAATTAAGAATGCTTGATGCTGATTTTCTTACCAATTTCATTTCTACCAGCTGTTGATTTCCACAGGGTCCCTCCAAAGAAAAAAGAGACACTAAGCAAGGCAGTTTTATATGTACAGCTCATTTAACGTACAAGACAATTCAAGGTGACTTACATACAAACATTAGAAAAGTGTTCTTTAATTGATAACAGGCTGACTTAATCTGACTACTGAAGTTCAGGTCTGAGTCCATGACTACACCCTGGTTCCTGGCTCTGTTGGTGGTTTCTAACTTAGCCGTCTGAAGCTGAGTGCTGACTTTAAATCTTTGGCTCCAACAACTATGACTTAATTTTTGTCTTCATTTAGGTGCCAAACATCACATATTTTCTGTCTTGGAATGAACGCACCATGCAGGATTGCTGGTTGTGCCAAACAAAAAAAACTATCTCATATTTTGACATTCAAAGCTGAAGCTGAATAGTTTTATATAGATAGTATGTGTAAAATTTGCCATTACCTTTTATTTTCAATGTTACATTTTTATGCCAATATCCCCCGATAGAGATCATTTTGACTAAATTACTTCATTTCAAACCTTCTCAGTGTGTGAGAAATCTGGGTGTACCTTTTGACTCTAAGCTGGATTTTATTCCACACATGAAAATGTCATAACGGACAGGATTTTATTATCTTAAAAACATCACCAGAGTCCACCCATTTCTCTCTCCTGCCAGCACAGAGATCCTGATGCAAGCTTTTATTTCTAGTAGACTAGATAAATATCATGATATGATGATATGATGATCTCTGGTTTTCCTAAAGAATAAAGAGAGAAACCAACGGCACAACTACTGACGAGGACCGTGGGCGGGAACACATTAAACCAGTTTATGATTGCTGCATTGGCTCCCCATTTCAGGATTGATTTTTAAGATAATTTGAGTAGTTTATAAATGTCTTATCGGTCTTGGACCCTCTTATTTATATGTCCTCTTAAACTACAAACATTGCGAACCCAAAGTCAAACTATAACCTCTGTTGAGGTTAATTCCTTTACTATGGTCCTGCCAGAGAACCTCGGGGCTGTTGAGGTTTTTAAAGAAGGGGGTCAAGATCCATCTTTTTATCTTAGGTTTTAGCTGAATTTTTATTTTTTTTTGTATGTATTTCATTTTTATTCTATCAATTTTAAATGTCTAATTATTCTGTTTTTATTGATCAATTTATTGTTTTTATTTTGCTGCTGTAGTCAAATTGCTTTTACTTCTCTTTTTATTTTTTACCTGTCACTTTTAGTTAATCTCACTGTTTAATATAAACTGGAGTGCTTATCTGGGCTTGGGTGGGCTGGTTCCTGGTGTGAATGGGTGAACAAAATATTATTTACTCACTGCAGTGTCCAGCCAGATTCATTTTAATTTATGTTCAGTTGAGTTTAGGAGACAGAAGAGTGGGGAGCATATTGTGTGCTAACAAGTGGATGAGTGTAATTAGATGGGCGTTTTTAGAATGAACAATTTTTAGAACACTGTTTTCATGTGAATGTTATAACTTATTGCTTGGCCTTGCTTCAGCTATATACCTCAAACCCCTGGGAAGAAACTGTCATTGGAAGCATTGAACGGGCTAACAACTCTAAGTTGACTACATCTAATTGCACCTGAAATGTTGAACATATGCAGCAGAAAGTGTAATTATACCTATTATGAAACTTTCAGGTGCATATAACCATGTAAAATGTTTAAAGATTCTTTTATTTGTTTTGCTTGGTTTTAGTGAATATATAGTCCAACCACAACAGGTCTCCGCAGATATATTAAGCTGATTTATGCCAATAATTAAAAGTTTTGACAGCTTAGAAGAGATGGCACATGCTGGTGTCAGCTGGTAGAGGGTGAATGTGTGGTTTAAGAATAAAGTTGATTCACAGAGCTCCACCCAGTTGTCACGGCTGCTGCCGTTTGTCTCTATTAATTGCCTTTCCATTTCCCATGCAAATCCAGGGGAGGATTCTCGGCGGCGAGATTGGAGGCCAGGAGTCACACCTCCACTATTGGACTTTGGATTCGCTGCAGCCGCATCCAATTACAAAGGACTTACGCCAACACCCGGAAATAAAAGCTCCAACCTGCTTTCATTCAGCAGGACAGGTGGTTCAACTCAGAACTGCTTGTACTCCGCTTGCTGGGCCCATGGCTTTATATGGTTTTTGTTTTGTGTTTGGATTGGTGTTTAAATGCTTTGCCTAATTTGCTTAATTTTGGATTAGGTTGATTTAGCTCTTGGTTGTGTTTTGTAGTAGGTTTAATATTAGTTTTTGTTTAGTTACTGGTGCTGCTGATTATTAGTATTTTATTTATTTATTTGGTTATTTTGTTGAATTTGCCTTGTTTAGTTATTTCTTTGTTGCTTTGTTTTATAGCAGCCCTTCATTGTCCAACTCCCTTAGGTTTCGACCCCTTTGGGTTTAAATGTAAACTAAACGCCACGCAATAAAAGCTTGTGGTACAACTTATTAGTTTGTGGAGTCCCCCTTTTTTTGTGCGTCCCTTTCCCTAGCCGAGCTGGGACATAACACTAGTGAATAAGGACGAAGCGGTAGAGTCCATTTAAAAGGCCTTTTAAGTGTTCTTTCCAAGCAAAGTGTACTATTTGGAGGTGCATAGATTATAGGATTTCTCACTGTCAGTGTTAGATTCTAACAGGCCATACTAATGGTTAGCCAGTAAAGATCATGTTGAAATGGACAGGTTTTATTCATGGTCAGTAGCTATTGAAAAATAAGGTCAAATTATGACCCTCTTCATTACCAACACCATGAGGACAATGTCAAAGTATATAAAAAAAGGTGAATTGACATTTCAGTTCAATTAGCAGCTACATTTCCTCTACTATGTAATTGGCTTCACTTGGCAGCCTGACCGGTATGAATAAAGTGTCCTTTTTATAGCCCTCTCTATCAACAAACCACTCTGATGCCCTGCTGATTGCCTCCATTGTCAGGAGCAATGCTACAGGGAAGAGTGTGCACCCTGCCAAGTTACCGATTGTCAAGCTTTGTTGAGTACCAATCCAGTGTTGTGAGGCATGTTAAGCAATGCACATTACCTTCTGAAAATGTGCTTTAACATAATTTTGGTGGCCACACACATCTCCCCTCAAATGTCAGCACAGAGTGGAGCCATAAGCTGTTTGCAGGTCTGCTGAGCAGCGAGTACAGGATTTTGGCTGAACACCTGTGGAAGCGTTGCTCTGTGCTCAGGGGTATCGATAAGTTGGTGTTTTTTAATTTGTTTTAACTATATTCATCTTCTCAGCTACGATGCACCGAGCTTGCAGTAGCAGTAAAAAGTGACTGACTCTTCCTGCAGCATTACTGTTGCTTCACATTTCAGCAGTTATTAGACATTTTCCTCCTTTTTTATGAGCTTCGAATAAATCTCCCAACACCTGGGGCACTTCCGTCAACCTTCCAGCAGACATGGAGATTCTCATTAATATTTTACTATATCGTTTTTTTCATCTTTTATATGTTCCAGGGCTAAAATTCCCTCCCCTTTCTTTTTTTTATTTTAACCGCATCATCTTAAAAATGCCCTAACCTTTTTGACTTAATCAGTGTTACTGCACAGAGAGGTTTGTATGCTCTCTGGTTTCAGACATTTTTCAGACTATTTGATGAATCTCAAAGGGTTCATGGAGAGACCTGTGTTGCAAAATGATCCATCCATTTTCCATACCTGCTTAACCCTCTTCAGGGTCATTGAAGTACTAACCTGCAGGAAGCCCTGACTCCTCTGTGGTGGGATACACCTTGGAACGGTTGCCAATCCATCAAAGGGCAAACAGAGAGATAAGCATTCATGCGTACACACTGATCGTGATCATTTCTCCCTCTGCTCTGCACTGCACATCAAAGACTGAAGCAGTAGTTCATTCTTTTATTAAAACCACCGACATCTGTTCATATTCTGCAGACATTTACTTTAGGGCTGTGCATCTGCACAACATTGCACCAGCACCGTGTTGATCCATGTTAAGTTGTTTATCAGAGATCGAAGGATAAAATATAACCAGCAGTTAGCTGATTCATTCCAACTTCAGACCACCATACAGATAAATCCCTCTCATATTAAAAGATGTGGTTATCTGCACACAAAAGTCTTAGATGTTTGCAGCCCTTTTAAAGGTTCTCTGTTCAATGTGAGTTCCATAACTTCTGTATTTACATCACACAGGTATTTATTTCACATGACTGACAGTCTGTAAAGAAAAAGACTGGAAAGAAAAAACTGTCTCAGAGAAAGGAAATGGTCCACACTTTTAATTCCTCATTTTCTGCATGTTTGGTGAAATTTCTGGCAAAAAACGCAGTCTTATTATTGTGAAGTCTGGTTAAACTACCATACATTGTCATACCCATCAAGATATGGATTTGAAAATGAAGGAACTTCTCCGTCCCACCACCCCAACCAGGCTCCAGCACGCCTCACATTTTAATACAGGTTGTGAACTTTTGCAGCTTGATGCGGGGCGTTTACCAATCGGAGTGACCCGGTTCTGACGTAGCAGCATAGACCAGGCAAAGGAATCTCAGAGTCTCTAGTAAACAAATGAGGAATATATGGTTGCTGTGTGCGCCCGCCCGGTTATAGTTGGTATCCTGGAAGGTGATGCAGCACTGATGCCATTAGCAGGACTCAGTCTGGGCCGGGGAGAGACTGATATAGTGCTGGAAGCCGCTCATCAGCGCAGCTCCAGAACACACGGCGCAGATGACCGGCTCAGCTTATTAATTGATAAAGCCGTGCCGCTGATTGATCACATGAAGCCGTGGCTCTCTCTCTCTCTGATTTATAATATAAAGTTGTGCTTCTCTCTCTGGCATCCACCACTGTGTAAACAAACCGAAGGAAAATCCTGCTGACGCGCGTCAAGAGCGTTGACATTTCTTGACAGTGTGGACTTCGAAGCGCGTTAAGTGTGTCTTGATGCTGGAAATCGTGTCGGATATTAAAGTGACCACGCGTCGGGTTTTGAGCGTTAAGCGCTTCTTTGACGCCCCAAAAGCGCTTGGTCTGAACGCAGCGTAAGGCAATCATGCTACAACGGTTAGCTACAGCAGCTAGGGAGCACGGGGAGCAGCACCAAGCACCCTGACTCATCTGACGGAATAAACATGAGTCACGTAACAAAAAAACACAAGAAGCAAGGTTCATGTTAACATTACGAGGAACAGAAACAGGCCAGTTCAACATAGTGACCTTGGCACAAAAAAGCCCAAAGACCCCTCGTGCAGAGCTTTCTTCCGCAACTTTCCTCTGAGAAAGAAAGGTCATTCTGCAGGTCATGGTATGGAAGCTTTCCCTGACTGGAATATTAGATTCAAGCAGATGCTGCATGCTGCTATACCTACAGTATACAGACTATTCCAGGGACCTGGACCCACTGATTCAACTTCCACTGTAACTGGTTATGCAGGTAGAAGGGTCATGCAGCTATGTTCTGCTCCTTGTGCTCCGTAGATGCTGTAGTTCTTAGAATTTCCACTTTGCTCCACTCTGCATGTTGATGCATGTGAATCACCCCAAAACAGGCCTAAACAGTCAGCTGGTGGCCATTTTCCAGATTTTCCATCTTTGAAGAAACCATATTCTTTAGCTAAAAAAAGACTCCAAACAGAGAAAGATAATCCCAGATTAAAGAATGGTCTGGTTTCTCCAAGACTAGGAGCCACGTAAAGCGCCTCCATATGAAAAACAACCTAAGGATGCCATTTAAACATTCACCCTTCCTCACTAACAATCCATAGAAGAGTCATATAGACATGACAGTGTTTTCCTGATGTGGCTGGATATACTGCTAAAGCTGTGTCTATACACACAAATGCATGCTTGTGCAGTGTGTTAGTTAAGAAACCTGGCACAGCTGTTCACATGATGCATGCTGTAACAAAGCTGCAGAATCCTATATATCCATTTCCCTAAGCAGACGGCACAGGGTAGAGTAGCAGCCAATACTTTGCAGGCAGCTCTTCAGGACTGGAAGATCCTCTTACGGTAAGCCTCTCACACACAGGTTTCCTCTAAGTGATAACAGTCCAAAATGTGGAGCATGCATCATCTCTGTCCTCTCTTTGTGTCAGATATTGTGCCGATGGGTGAAACTATAGGACAATAGGAGTTCACAAGATCCCCATCGCTGGGAATTAAAGATGCTAATCATGGACTATTGTCACGCAATTTTAAATCAAGGATATGCAAACATCTCGGCAGCCTTTTTGTCCCATCTTTGTCATCACTGATTGGTGCAACCCAAGGACTTCATTTAACATGAGCTCAGTAAACTCAATTCTCCAAATAAGTGTCAATTAACAAAGATGTTAAACGAGCGTTTCCTTTAAAACTCCGTCTTTAAAGCCACAATGTGCCCTCCAAACTTATCACATGCAATTCTGCACTGTGCAGCAGACTGAGCTTTACCTTCATCTGCATGGACAAGGGTAAGAAAGGGCGAAAAAATAAAGCAAAGCTGTTCATCTGTCGTGTTTTATTTTGATTTGCTGATCTTTGCTTTATGCAACCTCTCCAGTCCATCTCTTCGTATTTACCTCCTGCATTCTGACTTCTGTAGTTAGTGGATGGGCTGTGAAATGCCAGCTGTCAGAGTGACAGACGCAGTGTCACCTCTGCACAGCCACGTCACAGAGGTGACAAGCCGTCAGCGCGCGCACGGGTGGATGCACGAAAGAGACTTGGACAGAGAGTGTAGCTGTTTGTTTGGATTGGAGCATTTACAAGGGCAAAGTCAGAGCTGGCTGTGCTGGGATTTCTATAAACTTGCAGGTTAGGATGAAATCAAACCTTAGGATTAAAAGTGCCATGGTCTAAACAGAGAGATGCAAGGATGAACATGCATATAAGGGAAAGTATATGTGCATGTGACTGCCGTTAAGGCAAGAGCAACAGCCTGCAGACAAAGGATGAGAAGGTCACAACAGAGGCAGACAGGAAGGACGTGGGTAAGAGAGGAAAAATGCCTGGCTGAAGGGCAGCCGCAGTGAAGGAGTGATGAATAAGAAGAAAAATGTGATTAAGACATTAAATGCTGTGATAAAGGAACAAAGTTTAGTGGAAGAAGCACATCTTCAAAGAAGGGTAAGAGGATGAGGGAGAGGCTAAGTGTCGGAGAAGGGACACAAATGACAAGAACTGCAGACCAATATAAATATTGAGAAACTGAAAAGTTAGATTGACAATCTGTGTTTTTGGAAGCATTTGTTGAAAAATTTAATTAAAAATGACCAAATAATATACAAAATTTGGTTTCAGTAAGTTGGAATAAGCAAAAAAACACACCGGAGGTAATTTGGAGTCTATATCTTGCCTGAAGTACCCTACATATCCTGAAAAGGCCAGGATAAACCTTCCGTTTGACAGACTACCATTCTTCCCCTGAGCCAGTAGCAAACATGAAAAGCACAGAGATTGACCAAAGTCAAAAGGTTCTTCAGGTTTGGCGTGAGACAGAAAGGTACTGGAGGTCTGTCCTGCCATTCGCCAGATTCATTGTGACTGACATTTGACTTTATGTTCAAGAATTAGCAAGATTCTCATTTAATTAAATTTCATCACCTTCCCCCAAGGAAACCGTGTACATCAGCAAAGGGAGGTTTTATTAAAATAAAACCACACAAAAGAAACTGCTCACACTACTGGGAGTATGTACTGATTTAGCCAAATTGTAGTAGGCAGACTGTATGCAGTCGGTAAATTTTCCATTATGTAAAAATGTAGGAATGTGGCACAGCAGGCTCAAACGAGAAAAAAAAAGTTTTCAGCACATTTTCATACTCGAATCTGATTGGTCAGGTCTTGCCTTTCGTCAAATCCTGTTTTTCCTTCATTGATTCATAATCTTACGTCTCTTTCCTTTTCCAGAGTAAATTTCATTCTTCACTCAACATAGAATAACAATGATGGGACAGTCTCCATCATCTTTTCCCTCATCTCACTCATAAAAGTATGCAACCCAGTGACTGACATTTCTTGTCACCATGCTCGCTTAAAATGTAGATGGGCCTTGGTTTTGATTTTTATCTTTCAATTAGCACTAGGGGCTTACTGTTAACCCTATGTTTTTGTGGGGTTTTTTTGGCTTAACAATTTAAAGTAATAAATTAAAATAAAAGGGCGTAACAGCTGTGCATGGTGCAAATTTCAAGAATCCCAATAGAATAAACTTGTTTAAATAAATAAGGTAATTACACAATAACAAAAGAATAGTCAAAACTAATGAAATAAAAGGCTTATCCAAGTAAAAGGGACAGTAAAAAGTAGAAAGGGAACAATAAAAAAAGGACGGCACACAGCTCCCAGCTGGAGCAGGAGCATTTCTCAGCTGCAGGTTGTGTGGTCCAGGTGAACAGCTGGAATCTGGGATCATAAATAACTTTGTTCATGCTCATCCATGTCCGTATCAAATTAAGTCAGAGAGGGCAAAATAATGGACTATAATCAGGTAACAGTGGAGCAGAGGCAAGTTTAGAAGAATGTTGCAAGTTCTCAACAAAAATAAAGAAATAGGAAACCCAAGAGAAGAAATCTGTGTTGCCCTTTCCTTTTGTCATTGCAAGTTCAATTGGAGACAAAATAATCTAACATTAAATAATATAATTAATAGAATAAGGTCTATTAGCCTACCTCCTACATAGCTGGTCGCGGTTTGTTTGCTTGTCTCCACGTTGGGTTTGGTCCAGAAGATAAATGCGATACTGGGTTCTGGACCTGTGCAGGTTAGTAAAACTGTGCCGTTGCAGGACGAGATTTGGTGAAGTCTTCTGAATAAGCCTTCATCTCACTCTCCTCATCTGCCTGTCCCTCCTCCTCTTCAAACCAGTAGCATCAGCATCACTGTGTTAGTATTTAATAAACCAACCAATACTAGGCCTCTGTAAAATAAGATGCTCAGCACCTTGTTATTGCCAGAGTAATATCATGATCTTTTTTTCTTTTGTTGCCACATTTTGCGGCCATTCGACTGCGACTTCTGGAGTCTGATTTGAAAGCAGGTTCTTACTGTTCTCCTCTGGCAGCAGGTGTTGCCTGGGCCCCTCCTCGTCCCAAAGCACTTACTGTACAGATAGACTAGTTCCTTTGCACCACTTCCACCCTACAGTAGTCATAGCAACAGAGGAAGTTCATTAGTAGTTCTAATCATATTGATGGTGTTTTTAACATGCTTCTTTTATCTTTACACATTACTTTTAGGACCGCCAACGTTTCTTACTAAAGAGTTGGAAGCACTGTCCAACTACTGTTTTCTATAGAAAATGTGAAGTTGGGGGGGGGGGGGTGTGAAAATAGTTTAATCCTGCTGTTTTTCACCAGAAAAAGCGTCCAGGAGGTAAAAGACTGAATCTGATGCAGAACCTGCATATTTTTCTTTTAGAGCCATTAGTAAAAATGGAGGTACAACTTTAACCTTTTTAGCTGAAAATCCCTACATGTTTTGTTAATGTGTTGTAGGTTTGCTTCATGAATTTCCCCAGTCTAACAATAAGGAGCATATAAATGTCAGCAAACCTGACATCTAAATGACCCCTTTTTCTTTTTAAGACTAAAAGGCTTTAAATGATGACATTCGGTGGCAGCCATGTTGAATGTTTTGACAGTCAGGGGTTGCGTCTGGAAATATCACTGACAGTTTCTTTTCCCTCTACATATCTTAAATGACTTATTTTATCCTTTTGTGAGGCATTCATTTAGCTGCACCACATTCAATTTACCCATAAAACAAAGTGACAATTTTTCATGCAGATTATTTCACAAAAACACTCTTCTGGCCCATTTTAAGTGTTAACCCTACATTTTTGTGATACATTAAACCAGAGGAGCAGCCGTTCGCTTCCTCTCTAATCAAACAAAGAGGTGGAGACGATAAGAAAAGAAGGCAACAGGCGAGTAAACAGGACGCCCCGGCACCTCTCCGCGGTGTCTGACGACATCGCTCTCCCCTCCGGGACCTCGTGGCTCTTATTTACCTGGGAAACGCTGAAGTGTAGATAAGTGCAAACTGAGAAGGATCAGGGTGGAGGGGATGGAGGGAAAGGGGGCACACAGAGAGAGAGAGTGAGAGATAATGATGAAAGAGCTTTTTTAGCCCCAAGAAGACAATGACTCATCCAATCATCCATCCTGACTAAGTGAGACCTGGATGCAACCCTCGCCGCGGGACATCTTCGGTCACCGTGGTTACGAGGCACAAGGGGAAGAGGTACCCTGGAATTTGGCGTGTCTATATTTACATGTATGTTCCCTACAATGCACACTTCCAGGGGAGTAAGAGACCGAGGCGTGCCGGGGACGATGTGGGCTGCCTGGAAGCAGAGCGGCATCATTTCTAATTGCTGTGCAGTTATTTCAGTTCGTGGCCAGCGGAGAGGATGTGCTGTCAGGATTGACAGACTCTGAATGACAACTCCGCCTTTGTCTTCCTATTTTCTCTTCTTCTGCTCTCTGCAGCGATGTTGGCCAGCATCTCCATCTCTCTCCATGTTCCAGGGCTTCATAATGAAATTCATTACTGTTACAGATAGCAGAGTAACACCCGTTTAGAGATGTGTGTAGAAAAATCAATCAGCTGCTGGTTGTGTGGGAAAAGTTCACTGAGGTTTCTCTCTGTGTGTAGCTGTGGTTGATGTCTGGCCTCTCCAGCTTTGATATTTGCTGTTGTCTGATGGGGGATTTCTTGCATCAGCAAGGTGATACCTCCACTGACCTTGTGTATCTCTGATATGTGTCCGCACAAATAAACCCAGAGCATACGGGGAGCGGTTTGATTTAAGAGATGGTTGAGCTGGGTTAGACTGTGTGCCGCCACCTACATTGATTTCAGATGTTTTAAAAAAAGGAATGATGACATTAAGAGCTGGCTCCATGAAATGAGGGAAAGAGTTTAAGAGTTAAAGATATACTGAGTGAATTATTTCTTCATTAAAGGGCCTATGGCGTGGTTTTTTATGTATTCACGCTAATCTGTAGTGTACATGAGACAATGTGTTATTAGCTTAAACAACACCAAAAGCTAAAAAGAGAAGCTTGTTTTAGCATTTGTATGGTCGACAATTTAGGCTCACACTTGTACCGCTATTGCAACGTAGTTTGGTTTTAAGTCTGTAGGCAGTACGCCTCAGTTTATACGTTATTGCCCCCTGAAACATTTAAAAGGGGGAAGTTTATGCATTACAAGAAACAACTTTGGACAACTTTGGACTTTGTTTTTCGCCTACCAGCTTTTGTAAACTTTGTTAGGCTAAATTGCTTTTGGACACTGTGCATCCTTATTAGTTAAGATTACAACTGTGTGTTATTTGCACATTTATTTTGTATTTAATGCAGAGAAGCTAAACGTGCAGCGCTGCAAGGATTCAGTCGTCACAGTAATAATAGCAAGCATGGTGATTAAATTAGGCTATGGAGAATTTATGAGAAATAATGACTTTATTGTATGTATTATCGAAACTTAGAATAAATTGTGTTTGTAGAGGACCTATATCTCCCCCGTGGATCGAACCCTGCAGGAGAGCACCACCAAACCTTTCCTTTGTACGAGTCTTTCACTCAAAGATGAGAGGTGATTCGGACAGTGTAAAGGCAGCGATGCTGCAGGGAAAATGATATTTTATTCAGGCAACTGAAAACCTTCATTCACAGCTGGAAGTAAGCCCTGCCCTGGATGCATGCAGGCATGTGTTAAGCTTTTATCTGGAATTGAAAATTCCAGATACTTGTCGCTCTCCTGTCAGAAGAGACCTCCTACAGGGATAGGAAGGGTGTGCAGCCTTTGGATCAGAGCTCTGTGCAAGTGACTGGAAGTTTTTAATTCCAGATACTGCCCACATTCACCCGCAGTACAGTTGTTTCCTACGGTGAATGGGGAATTCACATCTTCACACATGGATGTTTTCAACGAGTGCTAAGGGAGCTAACAGTGAGTGTGTTTGTGTTGATGTTTGTTCAGTGAGCAACCAAAATATCCATTTGTTGTGTTTAAAACTGCTCAGAAACCGGAGTGACTCACACAAACAACCATAGTTTGGATTTACCAACCCCCCCCATTCACACTTTAGCCATTGTGTACCCACAGACTCTATTAGCAGCTGAACAGCAACATTACCTTTTACTCTAAAAGCAGATGTTTTCTGCCTCAGCTGGTATTTTCTCCCAAGCCCTCCCACATCTGCGTCTCTTAAGAGCAAAGCAATAAGAAACTTAAATGTCCACATGTGCAGGGATGATGAGAGAAAAGCTAATCAAGAAACACTAAAGAATAAGAATTAATTGAGTGGAAATGATCATTGCCAGGTCCACTTTAATGAAAAACAAAGATGCTGCGCTTTCTGTTGGGACTCATTTGCTTCTTTTTCAAATTAGACACAGTAAGAGCAGCAACACACCTTTGTTTTCTACTTTTTCATGTTTTTCTTTCTTGAGTCTCATAAACTCATGATTCATCTTGTAGGTTTTTGGTTTCGCTGACTCAAATAAAATGATTGTGGATTTTTTGGGCCTCTGAGAGACGTGGCAGGCATACTGTATATTGGTTCTGCGCAGGTGGAGTCTTACACCTAATTATTACGTTTAGGCTTGCTCAAACTACACACAACTTCCAACATTAGCAATTGTTTCATACATTAGTATGAAGAGTACTTTCAAGCGTACTTTTAAACCCAGTTTGTCTCGGATTGATGATGCTCTGTCCATCTTTCCATCTGAGAAATTCTGCCTCTCTGAAATGCTCCTTTAAAAAAACAGTCATGTTGCTGACCTGTTGCCAGCTAAATGTCAAAAATGTCAAATGCTCCTCCAGTTATTTTTCATTTTACAGCTTTTTGTTGCTGCTCCTCCAACTTTTTATAGACATGTTGCAGTCATCAGGCTCAAAATAAGCTCATACTTTTCATTAAATGATAAAATGTCTTACTTTCAGCTGATTTGCTAATCCTGGCATTCTGCTTTTATCATGTTTTTCATCGTGTTTTCGTGATTCTGTTCCACGTTTGACAACCTTAGGGACAAACTGCCACAGTGACCATATTTTGCAGAGCAGAGAAGATGTGACCATTATACCATTGTATATGTTACCATTACTTACCCATCATAAAATAATTTCCACAGTAAATCAAGGAATTCTTCCTCTTCAGAATATTAATGGCTGACAACAAAAGTTCACACCATGTGATAGCACTACAGATTTTATTAAGAGTGTTTTTCTTCAATTGTGCAGGCAGCCAAAGTCCTTGAAAGTCCCATATGGAAGAGAGAAAAAGAAAAAAAAAGGCCACACTTTAGTTTTTAATCTGGCTTCCTGTTTCAGTCTGAAGAAGTCGACTGAGTGAAGTGACCCTGCTTTTTATTAACCGTGACTGTAAATGTGTGATTCAGAATCCCAGCCTTATCAGCTTCTGGAGACTAAAATAGGGTCCATCACTCTGCCTGCTTAATGCTCACCCCAGCACCTTCAGGGACAGTCCTGGAAGTTTGTCACTGCTTGTCAGCTCTTCTATCAAACCCCCCAGAGGGCTCAGCAGTCACCAAACTAAAACTGTATTTCTTTTTCTTTTTAAACCCCATTGTAAGTCTGATGATAAGACAGCATGACAGGTCAGGGAGCTTTCTTTTTGTATTTTCTTTTTATCAGCTGTACTTTTCTCTTGAAGATGAAAGAATAAAGACTTTTAAAAGGGACACTGCAATGACAATGTTTTTGGATTGATTGAAACGCCTCAAATGTTTTTTTCAAACCTAAAAGGAATCAATATTTTGTCATCGGAACATATAGAAAGAAGTGTGAGTCTTTATTGCAGCTTTTATCAATTTCTTTCCAGGTGTGTAATGAGGTAACAAGGGGGGAGATAAGGACTAGGCCACCAAAAGAACACATGCAATCATCGGCGCTCTGTTTCCTGTATTACATCCAATCTATGATTAGGGACGAACTGCAGCGGCAGGGGAAAAAATGGCCTTCAGTTGAGTGGTTTGTTTACAGTACATGCTGCTGCAAATAGTGGCTTGGTTTACAGATCTCATTGATGCTGCCCCCCCTTTGTGTGTTTTTCTGACTCAGTCTCTGCAGGTGGTAGTTAGCTTGAGAAAATAAGACTTAACTATTCCTTTGGTAAATGGCAAAATTACAAATATGCAAAAAGCAAATCAAATGAAGAGCTGATATGGAAGTTTTATGCTGCAAATGCAAATACATTTCAAAGACTCACAATGTAGAGGTGTGCAAATCTGGACTCTGAAAACTCCTTTACTGTTTTTTAGCCTGTGAAAGTGGAGTAAAAGGATTGTGTGGGTACTTTTAGGATTATCAGAGTGCATTTACCTTTAGGCTTAATGATTTAGAAGTTGTCTTTGATTGTTCGCTGCCTTAAAAGTAAACTCTTTTTGGTGAACATTTCCCCAAACTATATTTTTCCTTCTCTGTTTACCATTTTTTGTGGATAACTATGAAAAACGTGTGCATATAATTAATGTTATGTGGGGGGTAATAAAAATGGGTTTCATTAATCTCTTTTTGTTTGTCTTGTTTTACTTTATTGATGTTATAAATTATTTATGCATTTTTAGTTTTTATTACCTTGTATTGCTTTGTTATTTAACTGCACTGGAAAAGATCTTAACAAATCAAAGCTAGAGTTAGTAATGTTGGAGAGTTAGCAAGATTTGAAAGTGGCACTACCTGTGAACTCCACTCCTCCCTTAAGCCACACTCCTTCATCAAGGTTCAATTTGAAGCCACGTCCCCTCCCCACCAAATGGCAGGGATTGGTCAGCGTTTTTGTTGAGTTGTTTAGTTGAGAAGAAGCTCTATATAGAAATTATGAAAAAGTTGAGAAAGAGTAAGGCCAAAATAGCTGAGTTGAGCTGAGTTGGAGCCAGAGGCGCTGCTGGTTCGGGCTGAGGGGGGGGGGGTTGAAACAGTGGCCTTTCTGTGTAGACTTTGCATGTTTAACTGTGTATGCGTGGGTTTTCCCCGGCTTCCTCCCACTGTCCAAAGACATGCCTGTAGGGTTAATTAGACACTCGAAATCCTGCCTGGTTGTCTGTCTCTGTCTATTGGCCCTGCGACAGACTGGCGACCTGTCCAGGGTGTACCCCGCCTCTCGCCTGTTAATAGCTGGGATAGGCTCCAGCACACCTGTGACCCATTTGAATTAAGCGGTACAGAAAATGGATGGATGGATGAATGAAATTAAATAACACTTTTTAAGGCACTCAAAGAGCTTCAAAGTACATGTTTAGCTAGCCACCAGTCTCCAACCATCAAACATTTAAACACTTCCATAAGTTATTAACATTGGCGGAAGCGTCTTGCCCAAATACACAACAATAGATCACCTTGGTTGAAGCAGGATTTGACCCGCCAACCCTCAACTTGCCCTTTAGACAACTCATCCTAGTCGCGGCCACCCACAGGTCAGTCAAACAACCTGGGAATTCTTATAAAGGGATACAATTGATGTTTAGAGGTACTTCTTTGTTAACTAAAACCAGTGTCAGAAGGTATGATCATCCTCTGCTTTAGTGTGAGGGCTGTAACCAATATCAACAAACTACTTCAGGTGAGTTTTGGATGAGACAGATGCTGCTTCTGTTAAACTACTCTGCCATAAGACAGATGCATCATTTATTTCTAAAATAATCAATAGGATTTTCTTAGAGTCGAGAATGACACATCCACAAGTGGCTTCACACTGTCAGACACTGATACACTGAGAGAGATTCAACACACTTTTGGTCTCTCTTCATTACCCACCATTGACCATGATCATTACTTAACCATTACCCAATCAAGCCTCGGGCAAGACATGCCTCACCATATTTTCTTGTCTTTATGTATCATTATTGAAATCTCTGTTATACCTGCTCAGGTTCTTTTGTTATGGGACACTGCATTCATAGCCCTACCTGACATGTTTCAACGGTAGTCTTCCGTTTTCTTTAGAGGTGTCACTGGGTTTGTGACGTGATTAAATCAGCTCTTTTTTCATTTGAGGAAGTGTAAACCCTTTCTTCTGAGTGACAGAGCGACTAAACCTGACTTGTTGATATGAAATTTCATGTCACGATTGGGATGAGATTTCTCATTAAAGTCAGAGCTGTCTCGCGGGCGCAGCCTATCAGATAGTAGGCTATCCAAATTTCCATCTGTGATCTGTGGAGGGCAGAAACAAACCAGTGCAACAACTAGTCTGCAACTAACAAGAAGAGGGAAAGCTACACCAGCAGTCTATCGAACACAGCTGGAATGACGTGGGGTGTGGGCATCTGTGTGGGCTCTAGACTGCAACAGGAACTGGATGTGAGCAAAATATAATTATTTTGGATCCACGGCTCATCATGATTAGTAAGTTATTCAGTCAGCTGTTTCCTGTAGTTTTCGCAGACTAGCACAATTCTCTGCGTCTCAGCTCCTCTTTTTCATTCCCTGTTGGTGATGTGTACATTTTAGTTGAGTTGCAAACCACAACCAAAGATGTTTGAAATACAGGGGGGGTTGGATCTGGCAAAACGTTTTACGGTGTCGGCCATGGCCTCTGATTTTAAATGACATCTCTTTCACATTTTTAATGATGTGAACATAATCTTTTATTTCCATCTCCATGTAAACAGTCAGAAGCGATGATACTACATTTTGAGTGGTTTTTCATGCCCTAAATTGCACCTTAATTTGTTTTTCATGTAATTAAGAGGAGTTGGCTTTAAGTGCTGTGTTTTAATACAAGAAACAGTTTCAAAAAATGACTGAACAGTTACATTTATTGTGTTCTTTCTCTATTTTTGATGAAAATCAGTCTGATTGGTGACTCAAAAACCATGATCCGATCCAAAGCATGAGTTTGGTGATCCCTTGCAACACTTATATGCCGCCACTATGCAAAGAGAAAGCTTTTCTGCACCTGTAATGAAACCTGTAAAAGGCCAGGCAACACTGACTTGTGTCTTGGCACCTTAACTTCCAGAGTGCCACAGCCATGACAATAACAAGAGATAGGCATCATATCAGCTGTAATGAAAATTCAGTTTTTCCCTCCGACCCGTCATAACTCTAGGACCCCCTAGGGGTCCCGTCCCCCCAGTTTGGGAACCACTGTACAAGCCAGTCAGAGGAAGAGTAATAAAAATGAAGTGGGTATACCCAATGCTGACTGAAAAATAAGCGGATGTACTCTGTATACCCCAGACTACAATACTGGACTCTATATCACAAAGAAGAGTCAAACCCTGCGGGTTACTTTACCCAAAGCAAGGATAAGAGCCCCCCAGCGTGGCTTGAATCGCCCTTTTAAAATCAGTCATTCCCCACATTTGCATTCACAAACCTCTCGGTCATCTCTGCTTTGTCGGTAAAGGTCATCTATGTTGAGCCGTTTGCCTCAGATTTACATCTCACATTATCACATATGTCGCCCTGGAACTCCCTTAGAAGGGAAGTGTGGCGCAAACGGAGACTTGTTCGACCTGCATATGCATGAACATCTCACACTGTTCCAGACGCCTGAGTGTCGACGATTTCCTCCCGAGTCATTATCATAAACTGTGATTTATTGCAATAGTATCACGGCTGCAGAACTACATGATAACCCAAAGCAGTGGCACATGATATTCTAACCTGCATAATCAGAATCTCTCTCAAGAAGCAATATTACTTGAGAGGTTGTAACGCTCTGCATTGTTTCAAACGCACGCTCAACCTGAAGTCTGGAGGGGGAGGGAAACGCCTGTCAATTTTCATATCGCTGTTTGATTTATTTTGAACAGTTATTAAAGTTCGTCTACCTCTGAGGATTTTCATAATGATCTCTGTAACGTTGGAATATACGAGTCACGGGCTGCTAGGGCCTTACACCACATCTCTTATTAAATCTGTTGAGCTGTGAATTTACTCAGAGGCATGTATGATTAATGAAGGTAAGGATTCAATACAATATCTCACAGCTTTGCTGTCTTTGAGCAGCACCCGGGAACATTTCAAGGTACACTGGCTGGTTTTTTGTAGAATGACTGCACCTCTCATTTGGAAGTTGGTGAACATACCGACCCCCCTCGCATCATGGGATCCCCTTGGATCGCTCGTGTGTGTTCAGACGGTACGCTTGATCAATCGTGATAAAGCGTTTGGGCACGCAGAGGACCAAACACAGTAAATGCTCTCTCTGTGTTCATTCAAAGCCGGTTGCGCCTGTTCACTGCATGCTGGAAAGAAGTAAAACAGACTTTTCCCTTCCTCTCCTTCTTTCCTGCCAGTCATCTCTCAGCGAGAGATCAGTCCCATGCGGAGGAGAGAAACAAATTAAGCAATACATAAACGCCGAGAAATACCTCTCAGCTGCAAATTCTCTCAGAGCTTCCCAGGAAGCCGGCAGAGCTCTTGCTGGGACCTAAAATGGATGAAAACATCTTGACATCAAGACATACTTCGCCTCGAGAACCCACACCCTTACTCCTCAGCTCCGGGTGTAGTACAAGACAGGTTGTAGCAGCCGATGCTTTGTCACTCCCTGGTCAATAAAGCCCGAGCCCCCTTTGGCGCCTCACTCTTTCACCTTTTAATTATATCCTGTTAATATTTAAACAGAATCGAAGGGAAAAGTTTGAGTCCAGGCAGAAAGAAAACAAACTTGATGCACTCTCTTCATCTTTCTAACTTTCTCAGGACCTGACACGCTACTCCCTTTCCACTCTGAACAACCTTTATTCCCCACTCTGACTTCCACCTTTATTCTTATCTTTGTGCCACTCCACTCATCCACACGTCACATTTGCCTGTCTCCCACTTTCAGCCATGGGTTTTTATAAAGGAGCAACAAACAGACGGCTCTTCACAGATGAGTATTTGGTGAGGAAGTCTGTGTGCTCACCTGCATCCATCAATGTCACTGTGCACAGTTGGCGAGCCCCCGCCAGCATCCCAACATCACAGCGGGACTTACAAATGGATGTGACACCCTTGTTCCTTTTCTCAAAGCCCTCTCATTGCTTGCGTGCCTACGCAGCTAAAACGGTTCCAGGAAATATAGTGGGTATCTCACTCAGCCACTGATGTAAAGATCTATTTTCACTCTTTATGCTTCAGCATTTTAGAAATGTAAGCTTTCTACCTCTATCTCAGATTGGTTTCATCATAGGGGAAGACGGTATTGTCATGTCACTCTCTCTCTCTGGCCTCCACACTGTAAGAAGAAGTCAACACAGTAGAAGTCAGCGGCGTATGCGAGTGTTTGGACTCCCAGCGTGGGGGATAATTGTGTGACCTTCAGCTATAATAAGGTTTGATTCTCATAAGAACAAATTAATGTGTAGACAAGAGGTTGTAGAGCGCTGCGTGGGATGAGGCAGAGCTGGAGGATCTGCCAAAAGGTCATGACTGCAGTCATTAAGGAAACTTACCAGACTCAGGAAACGAGTTAAATCTCCAGCGTTCTGATTCAAAACATGTTTTAAAAAGGAAATGGGCAGCTTAGACGGTGCCTGTGTATATAAAACACTTTGATAGTATGCTTGTCATGGTTTGCTCTGGCTGAAAATGTTTAAATTTTAGGTGAGGTCTAACAGGTTGCTTTGGAGTCTCAGGGCAAAGTCGGAAGTTTATTTCCTCAGCTACTTAGGCATCTGCAGGAGCTCAAGTCCTCTCCAGATCATCTCTCTGTACAGCGACTCAGGCCTTCAGCAGTGGATTTGTTCATGTTGTTTCTGACCAAGCTGTGTTTTACATCCTAGTACTTTCATGTTGATTCTGCATTATTTGGACACGGTTTAATCATCAAGTTCAGGACTTCCTCCATCTTGCCACCAGCTCTACATTCGCCTGCTCACAATTCCTGCTGCCTTAATATCAACAACAACACAGTTGGAAACCATTTCCCTCCACTATCAGTCATCAGCTGGATTACAGTAAACCACCAACTGTTCACATCTCCCAGTCATTCCTTTCTGGACCTTAATCAATGTTCTTCTTTTTCTGAGCACTACCTGGACCAAGAAGCTGACTCAACACCAATTAACAATATAACTGTTCTTCCGTCCTCAGTTCTTCATTTAATCTGCTTTTGGTTCCACACTTTGCATCCTTTCCAACAACCCTGACAATGTTTATTAGGTTGGCAACTGAGAAGACGCTGACTTTTTTTAAAGGATAAAACTCACGAGTCGCTTTGTTAAAGCTTGTTCAGTTGCTCGTATCACAAAGGACAGCAGCTCAGTCATGTAGGCACAGGATTTTTTTTTTTTTTTTACCAACTCCAGCATCAGAATGAGAAAGAAAGTTGATTTAAGGTACTTTGACAGATTGGTTGGAGTGGATGTCCACACCTGAGCCTGTAAAGAAGTAGAACATTTAGTTAATTAAAAGACTTCCTCAATCCAGACAGTGATCCAGATCAATATTCCTTAAATTAGGGGTTTGCCTGAAGTCAGCCAAAACTAGTACTAAAACTTAATCTGAAATATCTCACACAAATAGTTGACTCAACCGCTGTTAAAAAGCAGCAGGTGCCCATACAGTACATGGTGTAAATTTTTGGCCAACAGACATACAGTTGTGTTTCATTCATATCAATGATTCCTGATTTCCTCTAACAAGCAACACACTGCACAATGTAAAAGCACAGAATTAATTATCCTGTTGTGTCAAAGGTGTAGCAGGAAAGGACACTGACAGGCTGGTTAATAAAGAATTTATAAAAAAAAGTTTGCACAATACACCTGTTGGAGAAACCAGGCTTTTTGGTTAAAATTTTGAGGAGAGCTGGGTGAGGGTGGGGGATGTTTAAGGCTGGTAGAGTAGCTTAGCTGATGATTCTGAATCATCTTTATTTGCCATGTTTGCAAACATGAGCAGGGAATTTGGCTCTGGCTGTCGGTGTTTCTCCAATTGAACATTTATTGGACCATTTACTTTTTACACAAAGCACACAATCAACATACAGATTGAACACAACATCATTGTTTAGGCACCTTACCCATAACCTACAATTTACAACACTATTTACATGAAGGTGTACAGGTAAGTGCAACGTGAGAGGACAGCATGCGGATCAGGATGGGTAGAGAGCTGCCTCAGTTTAACCCTGTCAGACATGGTACATGATGTTGGTCTGCTGTTTAAGAGCCGGATAAAAACAGGAAGCTGCAATGATTTTCCCTGCTGGCCTCCTGGTTTGGAGTATGAGTCCTGGAGGGAGGTAGGGGGGTAGTTTTTTTCATCTTTTTTCTCTCTCCTCCAGCTGTCCTGGCTGTTTGCTACACATTGTTTGTGTCCTGTGTGGTAGCTGCTCTGAACCAGAACATGATGGATGTGCAAAAGATAGGCTCCATGACAGCAGTGTATAACTGTATTAAAAGCTACTGTGGCAGGTTGTGCTTCCCCAGTTACCACACCAGTATGCTTTCTGTTGGGATATTTTGGGAAGACTCCCACTACAGGTCTTGGGAAATGAAATACCAGAGTGTGATAGGCAAAGTTGATACTGGTTTGTAGGAGATTATGGTGAGGTGCACTTCCATCTCCTTTTGTCTTGGAGTTTTGATAGCTGCTTCCATGAAGTTGATGTATTGGTGTGGAGGAAAAAGAAGAGGAGTAACCTCAGGAGAACTGGTGCTGATTAAAGGAGAAGTCCACTTTTTTGCAATAGGGGCCTTAATTGTGATGTAAACTGAAATGTACTGGACACTATGGTACTTTTTGGAGATTTGGATCCTTCCCTGAGATATTTGTTTCAAATGCCAAACACCAAAACGCCAAACATGGAACAGTATTCGGCGTGCATTTGCGATACTAAATCAGTTAAAAATCAGCTATTTTTTAAAATGTCTGTGTAAATACCGTACTATTCATTCTGTCCCAGTGCCTTTTTCAATTTTTAAGCTCCTGGGCTGAGATTAAAACGCTATTTTTTACTTTTTACAGCGTCGGGGGCGTGACGTCACTTCCGCATGCAGCCAGCCATTAGCACTGGGAAGCTAACGGAGGCTAACTTTTCAACAACATGGCAGATGAATTGGAATCAGAATTGGAAATAGAAGAAAACTTTGTGGACTTCTCCTTTAAGGGCTGGGATATAGTTGCTGCGTACGCAAAGTTTGCCTGCAAATGTTTTTCCTGGTCTGTAAACATATTTGCTGTAAACTATGAAGGCACAGCATGGCCAAAATGGTCAATACTGAAGGACACCACTAGGGGGAGTATACAGCACTTGTTTTCTGAAAGTTACAAGCTGCTGGTTTTTTGTATTTGCGGCTTTTTCCTCTATCAACGAGTTGAAAATGGACTTTGAAAACCAGGAAGAAGGACTGACAATTTTACTTTTAGGGTAGAATCTAAAGGGGAAAAATCTTGCAAACGTAACTGTAAACCTGTAAATGCGGCCAATGTGTATGTAAATGATGAATTTGCGGTCCATTGACAAAAATGGTGCATGAGCACTTCTAGTGTTCAAGGCAGTATCGCAGCTCGCCAACGCGTCACATTATCTTGCGTCACAGCAAACATGCAAACTGACATTAGTGACGCTACTGGTGCACTGACAGAAGGTGGAAAAGGTGTTGAGTTGAAGTTCTTTGGGGAAAAAGGCTTTTGGTATGATAGAATTGAACAACAAGCTATAAGAATTAGGTGGATCCCGCACACACAGTCAAAGAATATCAGGAAGAACAGTTTCCCATTGACCTCATCATCAACTGACCTTTCCCAACACTACACCTGACAGATCTGTGTATACTCAGAGCTTTGATGGAGGGTTTCTGAAGCAGGATGGATTTTCTCACAGCCCAAAGGAACTCTTAAGAGTCTGTGTCAAAAATGCAGCAAGCCACTGTACAAGACAGTAGGGTGGGTTCTTTTTACAACCCTGGGGCTGACTCCTGAGGTGAGCAGACAAGGCAAGAAAACAAAAATAGTTTAAAATGAAACAGGAAAATGAAATCTACCAGAGGGAGATTGTAAATACATGATGGAGGAAATAGATTACTAACTTCTAATCATGTTTAGTGCAAATAGAAATGTAAAAAAAAAAAAAATCTTTTGAGGCTTTTTTTTTCTTGCCTGTTTAAAGACTTGTTGGCATGTCACATATGATGTGACTGGTTGGCCTGGGTCTTTCTGTGTGGAGTTTGGGTGTTCTTCCTCTGTATGTGTTTTCGGGCCTCCTCCCATCCAAAAGCATGCTTCCCTACAGTATGTCTCTGAATTCTCACGAGGAATAAATAAGAGCGCTTTTCTGTGATGGACTGGTGATGTGTCCGGAGCGAACCTGTAATGAATAGATCAACTCCAGCCCACCTGAGACCCTGCACAGGATGAAGTGGATATAACTGATGGATGTGTGACTCACCAGTTGCTCCTGGTTTTAGCTCACAACTGACTGGTAACTTCCCAGATACAATATCCCAAAGATCAGAGTTAATCTTAAGAAGAGCCCTTTTCATTTTAATTTAAGATCAACAACAGTATTTCTCATTCTTCTTTTTACTGTAGAGATGTAGTTTATTTATGATCACCGCTGCCTGAACTGCCACCCCCTGGTAATCAGGTTAACTCTCTCCAAATCAGTTATAGGAATATTTCTCATTCAAATGACTTTTCTGCTGTATTTCTAAAAGACTTCATCAAATTTGGTTTCGTGAGAAAAGGAATCTTGTGACTGTGAAATCCACATGCACATCCCAGTTGGGTGGAAAAAGGGAGAGGCGAGTGTTTAAAGCGGGCTCTCTGTGATGAAGTGCAGCTGGTGAGGCCCGACTCCAACACCTGCCTCCACTCATGCAAGTGCATGAGCTGACACATGTACACAGAGACTGGGAGAGGATGAAGACAAGTCCAGAGACTGAAAAAGTAGACAACACGAAAATTATTTAGAACCACGAAAGTAGTTTTTCTTTTAATATCAGTTCATTTATAATTACAGTGATAAGCTTTCACTTGAACACCCCCACCCACCTTTGTGGGCAGACAGACTATAATCAAAGGTGCAAACATGGATGGTTTTTGGGGTACATGTATCGTTCGTTCATTTAATATTCTATTAAAACTTGTAAATCATAAATAATCTTGCTTGGTTTTCATTATTCTTTTATAAATCTGAAATAAAAGATAGGGAGGCAGCTATGATGGAAAATATCTGAGAGGCAGCTGCTGTGTAACTGCTCGGTATAAGGACAGTTGACACTAATGAGTATGATGGAGGGGCTGGAAACAGACACTGACATATACATTCACCTACAATGTGATTTATAGTGTATGTGTGTGTGTGTGTGTGTGTGTGTGT
>JBBBVT010000005.1:15838767-15856209 GCA_037177035.1 Craterocephalus eyresii | reverse complement strand
GTCTGAACCAGGCATAGGTATAACTTATAACTGACAGTCTATTGTATTGAATTTAGTGACATCTAGTGGTGCAAACTGATAACTGCATCAAACTGAGACTCCATTACTAATCATCATGGCCTAACTAAAGTGGCCCAAAACCCTCATAAGCCTTGCTCCCGTGGCAATATTTAGAGACGAGGGAGGCAATGCGTATGGGGATTCATGGGTTTTAACTCCATTTCTAATATTCTGTCAGCTTAATAGTACTTATAACTAAGAGTTTAAAACCAATTTCTGGGCATGGTATCATTGCAGAATTCCCCCATCTCTCAGCAAACCAGACTTATCTAAGTGTTAGATTCATGTGTTAAATCCTCGCCTTGATGTGGTTAGACAAGAACAGCTGCTAAGAGCTCCCTAATGAATTGAATACTGGCTCGTGATTTGGGAGATTCACTTAACCATGCTGCTTCTGTGAGAATGTGTGTCTTCTCATTTACTTACTTCTACATGGATCATTGTTCATCTACCACTGAGTGTGCATCTACATGTATGTGTGCCAATCAGTGCCTGTGTGTATTTAATGTTTTGCTTCCCGTGGCATCTGTGCGGTTGCCAGTGATCGCTGATAAACAGAGTGGGAAAATAATATCTCTCCCTTCCTCTTCCTCACTCCCCCTCCCCCCTGACTGAGTCACTCCCTCTGTGATGACAGTGCTGTCTGTTGGAGTGTGCTGCTTCTTGTCTCTTGGCACATTGTGTACCCATTAACAAGGCCCTGTGTGCACCCCACCGCTCTCTCAGATCCCCTCCTCCTCATCTTCCTCCCATCCCCTCGGTCATGACATCCGCTGAGAGGTGACTAGTCCCGCGAGAAGCTATGTGCTCAGCTGCAACTTGCGGTCCAGATGAGAGGCTGGTACGAGAGGGTGTGGGATGACGGAGACACTGGTGTTGTCTGAGCTATTAAACTGTATTATAAGATTAAATTTGACAGGGTTCAGGCTTTTTCCCTCCTTGGCTATGCGGCGAGACCATTAGCATACAGAAACACTGCATAGAGTGCCACTTACTTTCCATTAGAAAGCCAGGCAAGAACTGAGAAGAGGGATGTTTGAGTTCAGAACAGATAGATGGTAATGTCCTTGGCTTTGGGACGTGTAGCATCAGGGGATTTAATTCAGCTGCCACTGTGGTAAGGGGTGGTATAATTTACTCCCCTTATATCCGTGGATGTCTGGAATCAGAAATGGTTCTTCTTAGACCCAAGACAACCTCTGATTTCTAACTATTTGAAGTGTATTTTTTAATCAAAATAAACTATTATTAATCACTGGATCAGCCAGTTATCGTTCCATCTATGTCCTATGCTGAATCACAAATAAACACAGAGGGTTTTTGCTTTAGTTGAAAAAAAAGGTCTGTGTTTGAGTCAGACACTC
The DNA here is from genome assembly GCA_037177035.1 of Craterocephalus eyresii. Classification (NCBI taxonomy): domain Eukaryota; kingdom Metazoa; phylum Chordata; class Actinopteri; order Atheriniformes; family Atherinidae; genus Craterocephalus; species Craterocephalus eyresii. Next base: position 15,854,785 of record JBBBVT010000005.1, on the reverse strand, counting down.
TAGATTAATGATATGAAGCACATTAAAATCTGTTTTCTAAGCCCAAGCAGGTAGTTTTGGCAACTTGTCCACACATGGATGGTTATTTGGAGAAACATAGTGTGGTTGTGCTTTTCATCCACGTTCTGCAGCACTGAAAATGAACCTTTTGTAAAATTCCTTGAAAGATGAGAAATGTTTGGGTAATTCTGCTGCTGTGTGTATCTGGCTTGCAGATTGTGTGCCACCATCTGTGTGGCTTTCATCGCAATATGTGCTGTTAACTTTAAGTTCAAGTTCAAAGTCTTTATAATACAAGTATGATGAGATTTAAGTGCAGACACAATATGCTACAATAAACAAAGTGTCAAAAGTGCATTATAAAATACAGTGGAGGAGTAGTACTTCTTTTTTATATCTTTTTGCGATATCTTATTCAAGAGGTATTGATTTACATGAAGTTGACTAAATCACCACCCTGCATCCCACGTGCTCTTGCACACCAGTAGAGGAGTAATATTTAGCCGTTGCAGAGATAAGGAATATTAAGGGGGTTGGGAGGTGGTCAGTACATAACTGAGTGGGATAGATTTGGGAAAGAAATCGTTTTAAATCTGTTTATCCTGGCTTCCATGCACCTGTAGCGCCCAGCAGGTAACACGTCACACGTGTAGCGGCCATGATCTGATCTGTCCTTGATGACGTCATGTGCTTCACTGAGGCAGCAGGTGGTGTAAATGTCCACCAGGGAGAGGAAGAGGGTAGTCAACAGTTTCCTGGGCAGTTTTAATGACCCTCTGAAGCCTCTTACTGTCTGCCTCAGTGCGGCTGTCAAACTCATTGACTGAATATTAATGGATAGAGCCTTCGTCATGTGAACTGTAGCATTAACCTTCCACTTCGTGTTACTGTCTCCATCTTAGCTGCCTCAATCTACAATAAATTTAGTCTACTATAATGTTATTTTAAGTTGACTTAATGTCAGCAGAAACCAAATAATTTAGATTTAAAAAATCCCGGTTAAAAGAAAAGGACAAGAGAGCCGTAAGACTTTAGCTGAAACCATATGAGTAGCTAAATTCCCGAAATTCACGTCCAAACAGAAATAAACCAAACTCATAGACAAAGGTTATCTAACCCCTTCAACTCTAAAGCATTTTTTTATTTCAAGCCGTGAGCGATCATTATTTACTCTTCACTTGTTAACACATGTACTAAAATGTATGCATGCTAACAAACCTTCCAAGTGTTCCCTTTTTTATGAGTCAAAAAGTATTCAAATAGACCTTGTGGTTGCAGAGATATACTCATTTCATGTTTATTTGTGTGGTATATTTGATGTTCAAGAAATGCTTTACATAAAACATTAGAGTGGGTGCAGAAGGAGCATTAAAAGTACAAAAAGACACTCTTTAAAGCAATAAAATACAGAAAATCTGGTGCAGAAGAAGATAAAATGCAGGAAATGAAACTTACAGAGTGAGGAAGCACTGTTTTGATAAACTCATGACCTGAGGGATCTGGTCTGAAGATCCTGGTTATATTTTGGCCCTAAAGCATTTAGTGCTTTGTAAACCAACAGCAGGATTTTGAATTTAATTGTTTGACAAACAAGAAGCCACTTAAAAGGTCTGCAAAGATATAAGCACAAAGCTTTTATTAAAAAAAAACCCACTTGAACCAGGTAATTAGAGTTTGTTTGTTTCAAGATCTGGATGGCGGTTGAAACAACAGGGACTGAAACATCAACACTATAAAAGCAGTCTGTACACGGACAAACCAAAGAAAACAATCCTGGCAAATTCAACCAAAGACAAGATGATTGTTATCAATTACTGTTAAGAGGTTGAATGCACAAATTCCCTGAATTCCTGTTTACAACCCTGACCCCCCAGAACTGTACCTGCAGGTACACAATGAAACTCAAAATCGCAGCAGTGCAAGAAAGTCCAATAGATAAGGGTCTATCCATTTATTAGCTAAAAGCTGTAATAGATGTGAGGTTTCAGATGTGATTTTTCTTTCCCACTTTATGTCAATATGACCTCATAAATGGAAAAGTAGCAGAAAATCACTGTTGCAGAGCATCTGGTACTTTTCAAAAGCACATCTTTCAATGACTTCTACTTTGTCACTGCAGACATTTTCTCACCCGACTACCTGGGGGTCAATATAACCTGAATTAGTGTCTTCCCATTATCCGTTGCATGTTGTTTCTTTAGCCTTTCCGACACTCTGAACACTCTGAGTTAAACCAACACGAACAAAGTTAGATGGAAAGCTTGATAGCAGCTCTCTGCTGCAATCGTGCACGCACTCAGATTGAGAGATTTGTGATTTTGAAGTACAGTCAGCTTGAAAGTGACTCAGGAGAGGCATATCATCTGCAGCATTATCTGTGACAGGATTCAAAGGCAGCAAGGAGCGAGGACCCCAGGACATTATGGGACCTAAGTAGCTTTATCTGGCCCAGGCTAGATCAGCACATAGCGAGGCACAGATGCTTTGATCATACAAACTACCAGAAACACACACACACACACACACACACACACATACACACACAGACTTGGAGAACAGGATGATCTCCCTCATTCTTCTTGTACCTTTTTGCCCGGTCTGGAGTAATTTGTTAAATGAACCCAGACACATAGATGTGTATTTATGGTTTGTATCTTATTGGTTCCCTGGAAAATCAATGATGCTGAAGCAGAAATGGAAGAAAGAGAAATTAGAAAAACAGAAGCCATCTTGTTCTGTCTCATCTCCCCCAAAACAATCACGGCTTGGCCCCACCGTTTCGTGCACACCCAGAAGCCCTTTGGTGCAAACTTTCCCTCTCAGCTGGAGAAATGGGATATCTGTTGTTTTGCTACACGTCCAATCAGCATAGCAGCCATTTCACATGAAGTTTGGAGCTTTTTCACGCTAACTTTGCTTTGTGACGTAAAAGGAGGAGAAGAGGCAAAAAAGAAATGAGTAATTGCATTAGACAGGGGGGCTGGAGCTCGACCCAAACTCTTAATGACAGGGGGAAATGGTATATATTTTAGCCCGAGGTGCTGCAAGGGGACACAGTTGTGTGTTGCTTATTTTCAAAAACGTAAGTGACATAATCGGGCCTTCATATGTCTGATTAGCTCGCTTTGTCGCGCCATCACATAACTCCTTGACCCCACAAGTTCATCATTAAAACCGCTGAAGGGGGGGGGGGGCAAAATCAAACAAAACTGTAAGATCTTCAAACATTGCGGGGAAAGATGGTGCATCAGGATTAGTGAGGATGCAGCAGGTGCTGAGAGGAGAGCAAACAATGACATGCTGACAAAATATTGTACACAAGTGCTACACATTCAATAAACTTGGCAGAAAAAGCCGGACGGATATTGAGATTTGGTTTGCGGTCAAAGCAAAATGTTATTTTTGTGCCTTTTTTCTGGTAACTGATTGAGATGCTTATCGTACCGGATTCCAAAAAAGTTGGTACGATGTGCAAAATGTCAGTAAAACACAATGCAGTGATTAACAGATCTAAGAAACTCAGATCTATATTCCCAATAGAACATAAACAACAGATGAGATGATGAAACTAAAACATTTCACATTTCATGGAAAATATGAGCTCATTTTGAATTTAATGACGAAAACAAATCTATAAAAAGTTTCAGGTGCCATTTCTGGTGTTTCAGGAAGGAATGTTGTTCCTTTCTCGTCTGATGCAGGATTCCAGCTGGGCTCCAGTCCTGGACCGTCATCCTGATGCTCCTGATGTTTAGTCCTACTGCAGGGCTGGGCTGCATCAGACCAGTTCTCCTCCTGTGATGGGTCAGTCTGGGGTCCAGCTGAGATGTTTAGTCCTTCCCTGAAAGAGACAATGTGTGGATGGAGCAGATGTTGCTCTAACACCCTCATGTACAGATGTGGAAGCTGCCCATGCCGTAGGCTCTGATGCAGCCCATCCCTCTGCTCTTCAGCCTGCGGGACACGCCGTTTCCATGGTTTTTTTAGAGACATGTTCATATTTTTATCTCACAGCATTTAGATGAGCTTTGGTCCAGGTGAGATGGTGTTGGCTCTGGTTCCTGTTCACATCTGGCTTCTTCTCTGCATCACATTGTTTTAACCTGCATCTGTGGGTTTCAGGATGAACTGTGTTCACAGAAAGAGATTTTCTAGAAAGTCTTCCTGGGTCCACACACTGGTTTCCAGTAGAGTGTCAGGGGAAATGGAGCTGGAAGGGGTAGTCGAGACCAGCATGGGAGGAGCAGAGCAGGGTTAGTTCTAGGAGCAGAGCAGACTTGGGCACTCTGCTCCAGGAGACTGTGGGAAACACTGATTATTATCTGACTTGTAATCTGCTTAATAAATTTTTTTCTGACTCATACGAGACGTGGAAATGGTTAGTTCAGAGCTGGGTCCAGCTGTCGTGGCCGGCAGGTACGGTTGAGGACGTGCGGACGTTAGGCCAGGACTTGCACCTTTGTTGATTGGAAGTCGAGAGTTCATTCGAGGCAACATATAACTATGTAAATCCTCAACAGGAGAATCATGGTTTTAAATGCTCCTTTTATATCCATTCATCATGGTACTGACTTGTTGCTTAACAACCTAATTAGTTGACAAAGTTTTTGATATGTACCAATTACCTTTTACTTTTTGTTGCCCCTGTTCCAACTTTTTATAGACGTGTTGCTGTGATCAGATGCAGAAAAAGCTAATATTTCCCATGAAATGTTAATTTGTCTCAATTTCAGCATCTGATATGTTGTCTATCTTCTTTAGGGAATAAAATATACATTTATGATCTGTTCTAGTTATCAGTGACACAAGTGAGATGTCATTAGCTTTGTTGGGGTTTGGTCATAGATGGGAGACAATAACACACTTGCCACTACTTTGGAAGAAACTAAAGTTCCCGTTCAGCAGAAAGGGAGCATGTCCTCACAGGGACTTTTCTCAGTTTTAAAAGCTATCTATTATATACCATAGTTGTGAGTAAAAAAAAAACAAACAAAATGTCAACCTGACCACAGCTTTAAATGAGATTTTAAAGTATTGCCAAGGGGCTTAGAAGGATTCATCGGCAGGGAAACACAACTGTCAGAACAAAATTCTGCAAACTGCACATCTGCTCTACTTTTTTTTCATGGGCATCCGTCCAAATGTTTCAGCTTCAACCAAAGCGTCAGATAATCTGACAGAATCAACCCACAGAGCTGCACAACAAGAGTATTTAAGATTTTTCTGCATTAAATCAATGGGTAAATAGATGTTTTTGTCTTGTTAAATCAGGGCATTTGCATCCACCTACTTGTGCTAGTCAGGTTTTGGGTTGGTATAGTGTTCTTTCTTTTCCTTCCTGATCATCCAAAAAGAAAAGCAAAAGTCTTGCTAAAAGTTTGCATTAAGCTGTAAACATTTAACACAGTGCATCTGTGTGCAAAAACGCAAGTAATATTTTCATTTCTCACTTGCTTTCAGGTGTTTTTCTTTACACCTTGAACAAAGAGAGTTAATTGTTTTCTAATTTAAGAAATTACTGTTTTCACTGGTATTAAAATGGAATTTCTTTACACATCATGGGCATAGGCTGGAAGAAAAATAGAAATATTACTTTAGCATACAATGAAAAATTCTCGGTGTGATCCTCTTCTGTGCTGCGATGACTACTCTAGTTGTACGCCTCTTCAGGCCTCTTGCAGGTGAAAGATGGTGGGTGTCTCATAGAGAGCCATCTGTTATGATTATGTAGACCCTGAAGGGGTGGATGGTGACTAAAGTGGGCTTCTAATTGAATTGGATGTAGAGATAATCTTGTCACAGTGCCGGGGTGGCAGGCACCACTGCCAACTACTCCTCCACAGGCTTCTCCTTACCCCTGTCCTGAAACAATGCACGACAGACCAGTGCGCAGTTCGGTGCCTATGAAGGTGCATTGTGGGTGGTGTAGTACAACATGAGTAAAGGCAGGGTTGGATTTGGACTATTATTACTAAGTATTATATATCGTGAAGAAACCAATTTTGAATTCAGCATTGTTCAGTCATTGGGACGTTTGCTCTGTCAGAAAGTATATTCCCGAAGGACTGTTCATCTTCTACTACCTTCTGAAAAATTTTGTGTGGGGAATAGCAGCTGGATGATTCTTTCTTTATTTTTATTTTTTTTTTAATCAGGTTATTGTAAAATTTACATCTGGGATCAGGCAGCCCAATACACCTTCTTTCATCCAAAGATATTAATCTCCGATCATTATTAATGTTTTTTTCTTTAATCATTACTTGGCTTTTATTTATTGTTTTGGTGTGGATGTTTATATTTTCTAACCTGGCTCTTTTTAGGGTCATTTGCATTCTAGTTGATGGGCTTTTCATTTTAATGCTTTTTAAAATATATAAATTGATAGTATGATGTTAAGTAAACATCAGGTGAGTCCATGGACTTCATCCACTGCAACTTTTTCACCATTTTGATTCAGGCCACTCTTGAAAATCCAATCAATATTCCATTTCTGAGATTTCCTGAAAATGTTTTGAAAATTCATCAATAAATTTGATTTATTACAGATAAACATGGCCATGGCGAAGGTTATGAAATGATAGAAAATGATGGGCCTAAAATGAACGGGTTTTGGGGGTGAGGTGGACTACAGGTCCCTGTGGTGGGGCTTAAGCTTTTGTCCTCAGTGGTATCTTTTTCTTTAAATTATGTTTTCTTCATTACTTACATTATAGTAGTTTTTAAATCAGTACTTTTATACTTTTATTTGAGTAAAAGCTTGAGCTGATACTCTAACTTTTTAAATAGTAGTATATTTACTTACCTGATGAATGAATGGTAATACTTTTCATACCTCTGCTTGAAGCCAGGAAGTGACGGGTTGTACCTGTGCTTGCTACCACTACTGTTAATATTAAAGTACCAAGAGAACAAATCCTCAGATTTCTCTGCCATGAAGTGGTCTGTAACATTATAAATTATTGAAAGTATGTACAGAAGCCACATTTTAATTGTTGTCTCTTCTCTCTAACCAGAACAGTTTTAATCTAGCTAGCTTTATTAGCCACTGTAATGATAAAGCTCTATCATTACCCCTTACCCTGAAAGCACTTTTTTAACAACACCTGTGTTTTCTCTGACATAACTCGTGGCTTTGATGGCAATATTAAATCATAATTAGTATATTTAAAGGTATTTTATTGTTGCAATTCAGTGCTTGTGTAGGAAAATGTGGCCTTTCAGAGATTTGTGTTGTAAAATTTTATATTAGTGTTGAGTAGAGATGCTAATTACTTTCCATCACTTCAGATTTGGTGTGTACCAGCATTTTTCAATGCCAGAACTGGACTAATTATGAATATTTGGCACATAATTAGCTGCTTTAGCAGTTTGTTGGAATATAATGAGTCCATATATGAGAATGACACATCACCAGAGGAACACAGGCATTTTACTAAAAGTCCAGACTTTTACTCCTATTCTAAATAATACAAACACCACTGTATCCAGAAGGTTTTATGAACCACTTTTTATGAGCATAAACAATCAACACACACATACACACACACAAAGTGGCATCACATCACAGGGCTGTGCTATTAAGTTACAGGACATGGAGGAATTTTAATGTAGTGTTTAATGATATTCAATGGGCACTTGGAGGACTTCCTTTTGATTAATGTGCATAGCTCTCCTGCACACCACTGTCCATGCTTGACCTTAATGTCAGCTCATTACCAGCTTAATTGAAAGCAGAAAGCTGGACTTATTTCCCTTTACTAACCTAAGCTTTTAGGGTGCATGAACAAGCTTCTCTGCAATAAACAAACACATATACACTCAACCATCGTTATTACTGTTCATCCAACAGTTGCAGATTTTAAGAGGGACCCTCATTAATGTGCCGCAAATGTGTGTGCGTGTGTGTATAGGACTTCAACTGCAAATCACTAATACTGTTAAGACAAAATATTGCAACTGCAGTCATGGTTCATAAACTTACGTGGTTAAGTATGAATAATATTTGACAAAATTCAGTTAATTTCCACAAATAAAAGTGGTGCAATTGAGCTGATTGTGGCCTTAATGAGGAAATCTAGCATGGACGTAACAAACTGTAGAATTCAAGTAAAGCAGTAACCCTTGGTGAAAGGTGCAGGATGACGTGAGCAGTTCCCTGCTCCTTCGGACAAAGAAGCAGAGAGTCTACACCGTGCACACACAGACTCATCCAAACTTGAAACTGACCTTTCAGTAAGTGTGCAGCTTCCCAGGAGGCTGTCATCCAACTTTTTGACAAAGTAGCAGTGGCCTGACTGCAGGTCTCCTCATTCATGCAGTATAGCGAGGGGCTGCAGAGGCCAGGCGGTATTGTACTAAGTGAATAGTGTAAGTCATCCATGGCAGCATATTGCAGCCGAGGCTGAATGAAGAGGAGGTGATCACCCTGAACTTTCTCCAGCGAAACCCTTTTTATTTCTTTTCGGTGAGGTGACCTTCATGACAATGGCTTCTGTGGAGATGTCGCGCTGGGTATAGAGAGAAAATGGCCAGTGGGTTGGACAGATAAATGCCCTGTTGATAAACCTCCCAGGTTTTTGTCAAGATCAATTTTATTCTTTTCATTTTATTCATCTATTTTTTTAAGTATTTTTATGAAAAGATCACATTCCTGTGAGTTTTATGAACTCGCTACCGATAAAAGCCGTAATATCTGAATTTTTTATCTTTTGCCATTTGGTGTCAGCTTTGTTGTGGATAAATGTTGCCAGTTTGACTTTACTCACCATCCACCTGTTCAATTTATTATCACAAATAAATTCAGTTGAGTTTTAACATGGCAAGTTGTTAGTCTGAGTACTTACTACGGTTTTCCCCACACAACCATCTCCATGGTTTCCAGAGAATGATCAGAAGAAGAGAAAATATCCAGTTGTTGATGTCAGAGGTCGAAGGAGACTGGGCAGACTGGGTGGAGATGAAGGAAAGGCAACATAAAGTCCAAAAGAAGCTGAGGCTACAGTTCACAACACAACACCAAAAAATAACCAAACACGTCGTTTTTAATCATGATGTCTTCAACAACATATTGTGGTCACTAGATCAAGGGAAAACATGAAATAACAACAGATTACTGGAATGATTTACAGAATGATTTCAAACACACAAACTTGACATCTCTTTCCACTTTTGAGTTTCATCTACACTGTTAATCCGCCCGGACCACATGAACGGTCCTGTTACTGTTCCTCTGATTGCTCACGCACCCTGGCTACTTGGCCACAAGCATGTTCCTTTGGCTGATTGTCCAGCACACATCACTCTCACCTGGAAGGCTTGGGCCTACACACACCTACGTACACACAATCTTTTCTTATACACGCATACATGCATGGACACATTTCTTTTCCTCCCTGTTAATTACAGCAGGCTCAATGTCATCATGTTTGTTGTTTTATGATTTGTGCTTTTACAATGTTTGGAGAGTTTTATGTTAACGTGCATGTTAACGTGCATGTGCTTCTGTATTTTCTGTGTTTGGTCCTCTTGCAGGTATGGTCAGATCACACATTTAGCAAAAACCAGTAATCACCATACCTTCTATACTGTGCCTTCCTTTCTCTTTTATTTCACTGAAAAAGCTGAGTTAAAATGTTTTAAAGCTCTAATATGACAGAAAAACGATTAGTGCAGCAGTGGGTGGTTTTCACTTGTGGTGAAAAAAAAAAGAAAGAAAATCAATGTCAAATTTTGAAACTTACAACTCCTCTTTTTGTTTGGAAGCTCTGAAACAGCCCAGTTTTGTCATCAATATAAACAAAGCCCTTTCAATAATACCGACCTTGTTCTTTAGCCAAGCCTCACGTTTCCACACTCCATTGCTCATTACTCCCCTACTTTATTGGACCACTTCTGGAAAATGGATTCTAAGGCTTACCACTCGGCACACCGGGCCCCTCTGAGAGCAGATGTGCCTCAGACTCACCAGTATCTATAAAATATGACAGGCTGAATCACTAAGGTTGAGCTCTGCTGCCTTAAGCAATCTTCAGTGCACTTCTAATTGATAGGAGCATTAAAAGCTGGGCGTAAAACCCCAGTCTGAATACACCAGCAGGGGTCTGTGCCAGTTGCAGATAATATATGAAGCAGAATATTCCGAGCAGGCATTTTCCTCCTTTATTTGTAAAAGTAAACGGCAGTGTTTGTAAAAAGGCGCTTATTTCACTCACACGGTTAGTTTGACATGTGCAGAGAGAAGGAAATACAAGAAAAGAGGGCGAGAGAGCTGGAGTGAAATGGCACTGGGATGGGATTATGCTGATTTAAACTTCTCCTTCCTGCTCCTCTCCTCCCCAAAGGAGAACAGGAACGTAATGAAGACAGTCCATCAGTCCATTCAAGCTTTTATTTGACTTTTCCATTTAACAGTGGCTGTGATTACGCCGGCGTGTGTGCGTGGACAGTGTGTGCATATCAGAGAATGAAAGGAATGGATTTCTTTTTGACTGTGCGGGTGAGCATGTGTGTATGTGTGTGTCTGCAGCCTATTTATGTGTCCTTTACAAGTCTTTCTATATAAATCTGCACGTCATCTCACCATCTTTTCACTGCCCCCCCCCCACCCATCTTGCCTCTTAACGGCTACAGCCAATCGACCGAAGCGGCAGAAGAAGCAGGCAAATTAATGATCCGGCATCACAGCAAAAGCCTGACATGTTTATCATCCCGAAAACAGTAAATAAAAGGCTAAAAAAAAAGAGCCAACTGTCTGAGATTATCTACTCTGCCTTTCAGTAAAATCTCTTCTTCTCTTCTTCTTCCCCATCGGTTTTGTTTCTTTCAATGCATTGCTGCCTTCAGCCCGAGAAAGGGCATTTATTTAGTCGTTTTTTTAAAAAAAAACGAACAACCAAAGAGGAGAAATTTGCAGGGAGCTGTTCACTCCACTGGGGCTGAAACAAAGGAATTACTGGCGGGCTGACACAGTGTTTACAGGGAGCACAAACATTACACTGGACTGACCATCATTACCATTTTAACAACATATTTTCACCTTCAAAAACAAAACACTTAGAGAAGGTGCCAGAAGCAATTCAAGCAGAGGGAGCATGAGCTGCTTTTTATGTTAGCCACCGTATTCTCACATATGAAAAAAAAAACCCAATAAAACAGTTCTTTACTTTCTCTAACCTGCTCTGGCCCAGAGATTAAACCGTCCACAGTGCTGCAGTTAAATGACTTAAGGCAGCATATCACGGACGCAAACATCAGCCTTGGTGACTCAACTCGCCACCTAAACAGCAAGTGCTGTGTAATAATATGTCAGTGGCTCCATAAAGGCAGCGCAATGCAAACGCTTCCCTTCAGACCAGCTCTGCCTTTACATGATGATGAGAGCGAAGTCTGAAGTCAGCTCCTCTCTGCTAGTCTATCACGCAGAAGGAGCAGAGAGAGAAAGAGTCCGCTGATTTAAATTGATTGCTGGAGACATTTGTTGGCAACAGTGTATTTCACTCTGTGTGAAACCTCCCCTACAGGGCAGACGGGGTAAAGCCCGGAGGGCGGGGGGAAGAGGGGGAGAGGGGGGGGCGGATGTGGAAGATGTTAGAACTGATGATGAGGAGGCAGGCAGGTGTGTGCGCTTGGAGCATTTATGTGCAAAGTTATGGGTAAAAAAAGCATGACAAAGGGGTCTGTGGATGTGTGTGCGGGCTATGCAAATGCATAGCCTTGCATAAATCCTCAGTTGTGTTGTGTTTTTGCGTGCGAGTGTGATGTCTGGGCAGAGAGCAGACCTTGATGATAAGCGAGTCATCTTCACATGCTGAGTGGGCCATTTAAAAGACAGCCATTTTGCTGGCAGCATCGTGGAGGGAAGTATGATGGAGGGCAGCAGGATGGACGGGGAGGCGGCTGAAATGTTTGTGTGTGTGTGTGTATGGTGCAGAGGAGGTGGAGGGAAAGAGTTGTTATCTACCTCAGATATGGGTGGGAATATGTTGCTTTTCCTGTAATTGTTTTGTTTTGCTCTCTCACGTCTCATCTGTCTTAGTGTATCGATATTCCCATCCTTCCGTCTGTCACTTGCCACTTTGTCGTTTTTCCAGCGCTCCTGTGTCCGACATGGCGTTTTTTCGATTGGCATGTAATCCTTCGGACCCTTCACTTATCCCGCTCTCTCCATCTCCACTTTCTGTTTGTTTACTTTCAAAGCCCCAGCTCCGTCCTCCCTCAAGCTTTATTAAAGATCCTCTTGAGTTTTGCTTTCTACCTCCTTTAGTTTGCATTTGGGTCCTCTAACCAAGAAAATCATAACAAGCCTTCAGCCCTACAAACACTGGCAAGCCACATACTGTGCTTCATTAGCTGCCCTTTCATGCTAACACACTTCATTAAACACATTTTAAAGAACAGTTTGTGACTGATTGTGCTGATTGCGGCACACATAATCAACATGTGACTGATACCTGAGCATGATGCATTCACAGCAGGGCGTATTTATAAACAAGCTACGACGGGCTTATCAACTTCTGCAGCATATAACAGTTGATGGTGAGAAACTAAGAAGGTATATGAGGTGAACTGAGACAAAGGTGAGGTAGATTTAACTTCTGTGTGTGTGCCACAATGCACAAACTACAACTTGGGTGAATGGAGCCAAAGCTTCCTTTGCATCATGCATGTTCTGCAGAGACGTCGATGGTGCTGATTTTCCAGCAAATGCTCTCCTTATGAACAGGCATCCTTCTAGTTCTTCTGTTTTTACTCCTCTTTGTCTGGTATGGTTGAAATAAATGGGGCTTAATGCAATCTGCCTTAGAGGGATACGGTGGACCTGTGCAGTCCAGTAAAGATGATGAAATTAACATCATTGTTGGGAAGCAAAAAGCATGAATTCGCTGAAAAGGGGTGCAAAGGGAGATCATGCAACCTCCAAACATTGGGCCAACCAACCCAGATTTTTTCAGAGCACTGATGCATAATGTACATGAAGATACTTTGCAATGATTTAAAAGTGATTTGGTAAAAAATGATTAGAAATCAAATGTCTGTATGCATCTGAGAAAACTTTTGCAAAAAAATTGAAAACTAGGAATGTTGTTTACGGGAATGAAAAACCTCTCAACATCTCTCAACTAGTTTAGTAAATTGGCCACAAGTCAGCAGCATGAATGCTTTTAAAAACAGCAATCCACAGAGGGTGAATCTTTCCAAAGCAACTAGGGGGGTTTCATCACATCCTCTCAGGATTTTCACCATTTTAAAGTACATCTCCAAAATAAATATTCTTTAATCAAATAAGCTTTTTTTCCAAAATAAAAAAACACATTCATCAATCTAACCTTGTGCAGGAGGTGGCAACATATTTTTAAACATGCCTGTCTCACAGACTTTGTTTATTTCTGCATTTATGGTGAAAGATTCCGAGAATTCAGAAATATTATTGGACATAAACAAGGCTGAAAACTACTAAGTGGCTTCAACCTGAGGACTTTTATTACAAGCAAATACTGAATTGGCTAAACTCCCTGCATGGGCCCAGGGACACTGACTGCAGTTTGTCACTAAATCCACTAATGCAAAGAACATGAAAGCGGAAAATGATGGACTTTGTAGCCTTCAGGGGAACAGGAAGGTTGGCAGTCTAGAGAATTATTGCTGTAAGAATCCACAGCAAACATCTGTGATGGTGTATGGGCATGCATTAGTGCATGTGCATGGATGTGCACAACTGTGGCCCCTTAATGCTAATATCTGCAACAGTAGCTCTGTGTAGTTATTATTGCTGTATTATTAAAATTATTCATAAAAAGACCATTTTGATGGGGGTAAAGTTATTATTTGGTTTCAAAACTACAGCAAGTAGGAAGCAAATACACCATGTTTTACAACAAAAATAATAGATCACGCAACACAATAGTAAACAGGCATGTCTTCAAATGCTCCACTTTAAATTGAAGTATTTCTGACATCATATTCAAAGAAATTGCATGTATTTTAAAGAAACTTCTGCCTTTCCACATCTGGTACCTTGTCATTTTGCATTTTTTAGGTAAGTCTGTCAAAGTTTGAATTTCTCAGAATGCTTTCCAAACATTACTAACCTAAAGAGATGAAAGAAAGAAAAACAACTCATATGTAAAGGCACTTTGTTTAATATATAGTGTACATCCATCCATTGGACAGAGAGACGAGGTGGTTCTTGATGAGTGTAAAGACGTAATTGTGATATAATATTTAATCTTTTTTTTGGTAACTGGGAAGTCTGTCACATTTGCTCTGGGAAAATTTCAGCACATTACAATAAGCATTAAAACTCAAGTTCCTTTATGAGAGAAATGCTCCATGGCTGTTGGCAGAATAGTTGACTTGACAACAATTCACAGTAAGGACCTTTTATTCTTTTCAAATTCAAAGGCTGTGCTCAAACTGGTATTTTTCTTCCTATTTTTGGACTTCAGTGCATGTAATATGTTCTTATTGGCCTCAGTACAAGCAGCATGAGGCCATAGTTCAACAGCACCTTCAGTAAGTTTTTGTTCTAAACACTCTTTCACTGAGTCAGTGCAGAAAGGAAACAATTGAAAATGGACATTTAAATGACAAAGGCAATGTGTAGCGGCAATTACATTTAAATGAGATTTTAAATGCAAAACTACATGAAAAATGTCTATGACTTTTACACAAGCTGGCAGGAACGTGCACAGAAGAGGCTACTGCTCTACAGCGTTCTGCAGGATCTACCCCACTAGGATGGTCCTTGTATGACATTCTCACCCTCAGTAATAAGCATGAGTCTCCTGATGGCCTTCATGCTCTCCATTACTCTCAGGTTTTGCTCCACATTGTTTTGCTTCAAATGAAATAATTGGAACTACTGGAAAATGTCATTTTCTAAAACCACACGCAGTAACCTGAAATAACTTCATCTCATATCTAACTGGCCACCATTACTGTATGAGTTTTTCTTCCCCTTTGATTCAGAATAAAAGTTAAATCTGCTTTAAAGAGATGAAAGTGACCATGTAAACATTTCTGAATGAAAATGACAATTCTGAAAATAACTTAAAGTAAGCGACTGATTTATTCCCTATTTTAGTTCTGAATTAGATAATTCCCCCATTGTTCCATCGTTCCATGTGGCTCATTCTCTCGTCCGGTCGTCATGATGCACATATTCCGCTGGAGCCGAGTCTATTCCTAAGAGAGTGAACTGGTATGCAAAAGTGTTCCTATGCGGTTTTGATGTTGCAGTCGAAACCGGAGAAGTGTAATTAGTTTTCCAGTTGTCATAAGTACAATACTTCCGCCTCCTGTCCAATCAGAACCATTCCCAACCCCAGATCTACAATGGAATCAAGAAAACATGTTTTCCATGTAACATTAATTCAGAATAATTTTTGCATGTAAACCCAAAGGGGAATACTTTTATTTCATATTATTTCATTTGGGAAAAATGTAATCAGAATTTTAAAGTATGCATAAGTATTGCCACTGAGTCATTTTATGGTGTAACTTTTATTCATGTCGTGTTAGAAAATCATTGCATTAATTTCGTAGGTTAACTGCATTAACAAGTTAATTTTGATAGCCCAAGCATATATTGGTATTGGTATCAACAATATTAGCCTTTTATTGACTTGGTACTGGATCATTACCAAATTCTGAAGTCCCTACTGTCTATCATCTCGAGTCTGCCCAGTCTCCTATGAACCCTGACATCAACGACTACATATTTTCTCTTCTTCAGACCATTAGTTAGTTAAGTTTATTGAACATAAGACAACTATTAAAAACAAACTGAACAAAGAGAGAGATTAGATGAAGACAAAAAAAGAGAAAAGGTCTTTGTTCAAAAGGAGTGGGAAGAAGTCAATACTTATTTTATCCCCCCCTTCGCTGCACAAAACAGTGTAACACTACAAAATCATAACTACATTATACTAACATCGTGTTAAATTATATTATATTATATTATATTATATTATATTATATTATATTATATTATATTATATTATATTATATTATATTATAT
>JBBBVT010000005.1:15783128-15797006 GCA_037177035.1 Craterocephalus eyresii | reverse complement strand
TATATATATGTATATAGTATTTACATTTTCATTATTCTTATATTTTATTTGAATTATTTTATTATTATTTTAAAATTAATATTTTGAATTATTTATAATTAAAATATATTTTATTTGAATTATTTTAGAAGTTTACATACTCGCTGTGGTGCAACCAGATGCTCTGGAAACACAGGCAACACGAGAAACAACTTTAATAAGAAATTTGTAATTAACAGATGAAAAAGTGAAATTTTATTTCCCTTACAAAGAGGTGATTCCGGGTCTAAATCTGGAGATGAAACTTGGTTAGAACATCCTCCGACACATCTTACTGTTCTCTTCTCAAGGTAATGAAAAAGCAAAATGAGATTACTAAAATACTTGTAATGTCTTCCATCTTTAGACATTCCAGTTTTTGATGGGGACCCTCTGAAGTTCAGAGCTTTCATCAAAGCATTTGAGCAAGGGATAAAAACAAAAAGGTCATTAACCATCTGTATCTGTATGATTTTGTTTAATTTTTGAAAAATGGTGACTGAGACAGCACTGACTTAGATGAGAAACCACCTAATAGCAGTCAGAATGAGTTTTATTGATGCACCCCTTGACCACTTCGGTCAGATCGACAGAATTTCACGCATGAATGAATATTTATCAAGTGAGCTGGTTTACGATGTGTGAACACATAAGCATCCACCTTGACTTTAAGCAACATCAGAAGATCTCTGAGAATCTATAAACTAAGACTTTTACAATAGAAGCCTCAGCAGTTTTCCTCTTCCAGTTAATCTTGACTGTGCTGCTCTGAAATATTGACACAGATATTAAATGGCATACCTCAAAATATAATGATCTTACAGACAAGCTTGTGCAATTCTCTATGAATATTCATGGTGAATTTGCATATGATTATAGAAAAATAATAATAATAAAACAGTGACAGAATTGCTACTTAAAAAACAAAATATTGGTAATCTTCCCAATCAGGAGCATTGTCCTCCCCGACCCTCTCTTGTTTTTCTGTTTTTCTCGGTTCTGTTGTCGTCTGACAGCAGCAGCAGTTGTGACAGTGCCAGAGGCCACAGCGCTCTGCCACACAGTGATCCAGCGTCTGCTGCCTCCTCCTCATTCGTCCCCCTCAACCTCCCACTTCCTCCCCCTTCCTGTCTCAGCTAATAGACACCTGAGCAAGACAAGGGGTCATCCTGGCCACCAGGCACGTTGGCCCCCTCCACCTTTTGATGGAGTGTGGCCGACCGCGTGCGTGTCTCCAATGCAATTGGTGGGTGTTTATATGTGGCAGGCCTTTAGTCTTTTTGTCCTCTTATCTGGGAATTTTGGCCCTTCTATCAGCTTCAGCAGACAGCAGATAGATGGGTTCCTTTTTAGATTTTAGGCACATGTAAAGAAATTTAGAAATAATGTTTATAATTGGCAAAAATTGTTCAGCGCATACAAATAAGATCCTCACATACATGTCCTGTCTGGTATCGTGGCAAGCACAATGATGGTTTTATGCTGTAGAAATTTGCTTGTAGAGGGAATGTCTCTTTTTGGTTATGAGGTTTGGCTTGAGTATTGTTCTTGAAAGGAATACTTCACCCTCAGAATGATTTGCCTTACTTTTCTACTCACCCTCATGCTGATTAACACTGTGGAACACTTTTTATGTTATTTATCATGCAGCCGGAGATGTGGGGAGGTTTTCGTTCTGTATCAATTCCGTTACAGTGATGTTGAATGGCGCCCGTTCAAAAAGGTCCATAGAAGTCCACAAAAACTTGGCAATATTCTTCCATATGGCTTGTCCAATGTAAATAAAGTGTCCTGAGAGGGTAGAGTCCATAAATTACTCAAAACAAATTCATTTTGTATATTGTTAGAGCCCAAACCGTGATTTACTGATATACTTTCATCAGAAGTGAACCAGCATCGTAGGACGGAAAACCCCGGGTTAACCCTGAAGTTACGTCAATAAGAGAAAATCCGGCTTCATAGTACAGGCCCCTGGTTTTTCTCTGCACTGTTGATCCGCCGGTATGATTTTCTGTTTCACGTAGCCTAAATTCACTTTGGAATGCACCTAAATTAAGATATTTTGGTGTAGCCTCAATGAGGATACAGTAAAAAAAACAGATATTTATAAATGTAAAACATTTGTCAATTCATTAAATTTATTTGGGGGGGAGGCGGGGCGGATCCAATAAGAAAGGTTCCGGATCCAACCGCGGAGGTACCGGATCAGGATCCGGCTTGATCCGGCACAAATTAAGCCCTGCCCTTGACCCTTTATCTTATGATAAGATGTGTCATCCAAACAGCTTTTTTTTCAAAATTGGACCGTTTCAACAAGCACAAAGTAGAATGCACTAAAGCCTGTATGTGAGAGTCATCCCTCTTTAACAAGTGACACCTTTTAGATGCAAGTTTCAGTGCTGTTGAAAATAACCTGGATCATAGTGTCCCAACAGGATTAAGAGTGCATGAATTGATGGCTACATGGACCTTTCTAGTAACACTAGAGGGTAGAAGATCTACCCTGCAGTGGACAATATGGAAGTGCTGCCAGATTTTTACCACATATGTTTTTGTAACCAACAAAAGCATACTCAAAACCGTAACTGACTTGACCCAAGATGCAATAATGAGGGTTGCTCTACGCCAGGGCTACTCAGTTCCACCAACAAGGGGTGCGCCACAGCAGGTCGTCCAAGTATCCCTGTTCTAAAACACCCGACTCAACTGAATGAATCATTGCACAGAGCTGGAAAGGCCATTAGATCCATTACAATTTGATTCAGGTATGTTGAAGCGCAAACACGTTAAAAACCTGAAGGATTGCGGCCCTTGCAGGACTGAACTGAGCATCCTTGCTATATGTTTTCCGTATTTATATAACCTGTGAACAGACCAGTGCCTTTGACCCCTTTGATTGAATTGAATTCATTGCAACAGACGTAATTTCATTTCTTTCTCAAATTCAGTCTTTCATTTTCACCTAAATAATTTAAATGAACTGAACCTTGAACTACCTCAGAATTAAAAAGGTGAACTCTGAATATGACCCATTCATTTTAACCTGTGGGAACTGAACTTTGAACCACTTCATGAGAGGCATGAACTCACACAAAAATGGCATATTCAGTAAAAACTACTTCCACATTTATGAAAAATATCAGTTTGGAAACTAGTAGGCCATTTCAGTGATCTCTACATGAGCGTCTGTCTGTCTGTCTAACTCCACTGAATAATTGAACACTGTTGCACTTTTTCTGCAACCCACTGAGGTTTTTACACCTGGGAGTCCTAACATGACTCAGACATGATATCCCAGAGAAGACCAGTGGCTCTTTTCAGACAGGATTTAATGAAAACTACTGTCATCCGCTAACCACCAGCAGCGCTACAGAAGCAATCTCCAGGATGAAGTGCTTTACTCATGGGCATACTGATAATAGCTGAAGATGCAGAGAGGCCGTTACATGCTTATTTTCTGCCAAGGATTTGGGGTTTCTGGGTGCCTGAAGTCGAAAGTCTGCATTCGTAATGTGCTACAGGCCCAACTGCTTCATCACCCTCCCTCTCCCTCTCTCTCTTTTTTTCAGTCCACCAGCATTTATTTCCCCTCCCTGGGCTAAACAGATGGCAGTGTTCAGGAATAAAAGACCAAGTATTTACCATATTATTTACTAGCATCACTGCTTGCACCCCTCGGCTATGCCAGCCTATGAAAAAAAGACCCACCTTCTTTTCCTCGTCCTTCTCTTTCCCATTTCTGGCTTTGCAGGATCACTTAGGATTTATATGGGACAACTATCCTGTTGGAGCCATTTAGTAGCTTGATCAAATATCTGTCAGTGTTGTTTTTCACTGCAGTGACCCACAGGTTAAGAGTGTATTTCGTAGACTGTGTAGCAGATATATCATAGTGACAGAAATGGTCCTGCATCTCTGTGGACAACCTGAAACCAAACACAGACACCGATGAATGTCTCTCTGCAAAATGACAAAGTCAGAGCCAGTGAACGACATTGTAAAGTCTGACTGAAGGCATCGATCTGCAGTTTTTGCACCACGGACACAAGGTAGATTCTGTGCTATCAGTGAGATAAAGATGTCATACCTAGACAGGAGTTTAGTCCTTATTTCATATATAAATGCTAATGAGTGCTCCTCAAATTTACTGTGACTGTGTAAAATCCAAATCTCATGATGTTACGGGCATAAAATGATTGGATGCCTGAAAGTTGAGTAGTGGATGTAGAGTGTAACATGCGTAATGTTACACTGAAGATGTACTCTTAGGAAACTAGGAGCTGAATATAGATCATATTAAGATGAACTTTCTTTAAAAAGGTTGTTTTATTCTATACATGTGTGCAGGATCAACTTTACCCAGTATAATACATGTGTGTGACAGTCTAATACTGCAAGTGTGTAATTATGGGCAGATTATGGAAGAAGCGGACGGCATGAAGCAGTCTTTGATGGGATTAAGCACTCAATTATCAAAACTAAGTCTGCCTCCCACCCCGCCACTCCACCATACCACCACCTCCAACTTTCAGGTTCAAGCTGTTGTGAGTACACAAATGCACATAAAGGGATTCTTCTGTTCCTGCAAACCAAATGCACAATCCATGCAGACTATACGTAACATATACAGTAATTACCTCTTTCTTATTCAGCCCATCGCTGCAATCTGCTAGCAAAGCCATTTATTTCTGCTTTGGGTGTGGAAACAATTCTCTGTTTCCTTTAATAAAATGATTCAGGCGGGAATAAATGACACCAGTTAATATCTTAAAATTGTTGCAGACTCCAACTCTGAGACTTAGGAGAATGTGAGGAATACTTATGACGGCAGAGGTTAGAGGAGGAGGTGTGTTTGGCTGAAAGTCAGTGGGAAATTTACCCCAACATGCATTTTCGGGTATTGTCTTTGTCCTTGATTTATGTCCCAGTCAGCCATTAGATTAAAACTGCCAAACCAGGGGCGTTGTAAGACATAGAGCTCTGCAGGGGCACATGGCACATGACCAATGTGCAAGTCATTACATAATGTATAAAAACAGTTTAGACTCTATATTATAATAAAACTAACTTGATAGATTATTCTAAAATAACTGTCCTCTGTACCTTTTTCTGTTAATAACCTGATTCCTCGTTGCTAGACGAATTTTTCTTTTCTTCTCAGAGCATGGACACATGAAGCTCAGGAGGTTCTGGTAAGTTGTAAGATGGGAGCGTGCCCTATTTGGGTTAATTTTTGCACATTTCTTTCATGCTTCATTGCATTTTTAGATGGGTGATAACTTCCAGTACCTCCTGAGTATGTTTATTGGCAGGTCAGAGGGAGGTTAACTTCCCTTGGAAAGTATTAACAAAATGGGAAGTTCTTTGCTCTGCAACTACGGTACACGTCTTGACATCCATGTCAATACGTATCAAAACAGACCACTTATTTTGGCAGAGAACACAGTCTTTAACACATATTTATTACAGAATCAATCAACTTCTGTATTACTGACCAAATGTCATTTGAAGTTCAGCATCTCCTCCATCTCATTTATTAATTTTCCTCCCTTAAAAAGAAACATGGCTGCAGTCATTTTGATGGGCATACCAAACAACTTCCAGATCATTTACATTAAGGCACCCTCCTGCTGCAGCAGGCATAATAATGGGAGCCAAGAAAGAAGTGAAAGATAAGTACTGTTAACCCGAGGTGTACAACATGTCTGCATCTCCACATGATGACTGCGGAGTATGTTTCCATGTTCATGACAGAATTTCATTTGAATTCCTTTGTACTTCTAACCTACAGTGTGACTGAGGTTTAATCACCTAGTCATTGATGTTGTCTGATGATGGCAGTCAGGTATGAATATGTTGGCTTTATTGCAGATTAAATAAGAGTGCTTTGTAATTAAAGACTGGCAGGATCCCTTGATTGCAGTGCCAGTCCTTTTCTACCATAGAAATGTTTCCACTGCAAGTATAAAACATGTAATCACAATAAAAGAAATAGCACAGTACAAACAATAACATAATGTGACAATGGTTTGGCTATAAGTGATGAGTCTTGGGCGTCATAATTTTGATCAATTCCAAGCATTGAATGGAAGAAAATATGGATACATTTTTCAATAAGTTTAAAAGTAAACCTATTTACACTGCATAATTATGTTGGTATTTACACACATAGCTACCTATTTGGAATCCATGAATCCAACCAACAATGCTAGAATGTGGCAGGATGAAGGAGAGCTCAGGCAGGGATTGATCCCATCACCACCTGGGTGAAATCATATGTGCTGACCAGTCATCCAAAGGGATATACCTGTGGCCAAGTAAGCAGGGCACATGATCAATCTGAGGCATAGTGACAGGACCCTCACTGTAATTGAAGAGACTTAGATAAACAGTTAAATATATAGCTGAATCATATCCCAGCAGTCTTGGGTTCATCACATTTCTATCCAGATATTTTTCTAATTCTTCCATGTCTGACTACGAGCCACTTTTCCCAACTCACACATGCAGAAATACATTTGGTTGTATTCACACAAAACCTTGTGTTTGTTTTCCCTACTTCCTGTATTTGGTCCGCTTGTTCGATCCAAATCAAAATTTGTCGGCACATTCACAATACGTCAAACGAACTAGGATTTTTTTTTAAATGCAGGTGTGAATGCACACTTAGACACAGGACACAGAAAAAGGTACATTGGTCTCAAATGTGATCTGTGGAACAGTTCAAACTAAATTTGTACAAAAAAAAATCACCTAATTTCGCTGATCAATGTCTTCATTTTGCACCATCTTTGTAAAACTATTATAAAGTGTATGACTTCTCATTTAACTGAGGATTGGAGATCTGCCTTTTTATGAAGTTGTCCTCCTCAATTCCACCTCTTTATTGATTTCTGTCTTCACAACATGCACCCATCTGTCTTCTGGATTTTTGCTTTTATTAACAACTGTTCCACATTCACTACCCAGCTGATCCTGTGCCCTTTCACCAACAAATATGTCTGACATTTGAATGCACATGCACAGCACACAGTGTCCATTCCTGTGCCCGTGCTTGAGTGTACAGACATATAGAGACTCCTGAGGATGCCTATTATATGCCTGTATGGTCCTGTGGGCTGGTAAATTGAGGGGCAGCTATAGAGAAAGGTCACATCCCTAGCCAGAAAGGACTGGTGGGCCCTGATTATTACACTTTTTGGAGTAACTCAAGTACTGCAGTCAGTCACATTCATTAGTCTGTTGCACATCTAAACTATAAACCTCTAGCAGGGGTAGAGGTCTCTTTTCAAATCATGAAGATTAAAAAGGTTGAGGGATTTTAACTCTCCTGCACTGCAGAACGCCAAATATGTACATGGTGTAGCTAAAGTCTGGTACAACCTACAAGATCAATTATTTTTGATGTTTTTTAATGACAAAGGCGGATTAATTCATCTTAAATATTGGTGAATTAATTATAATCATGGAATATTTATTAGAGTGAAAAAATTACCCATTTAGATTGATGCTGGATGAAAAATGTTTATAATTACCAAAGCGAGTGTTGAAGTGAATTTAAAGCCCCAGTGTGTAATTTCTGTGACATCTAATGGTCAAACTGCAGATTAACAATGACTTTACCCTCTCCCACCGCCTCCCCCACTGCCTCTCGCCTTCCGAGAATATGGTAGCCGTCATGGGGATACAATGCACCGCAACGCAATATGCGGATATCCTGCCTTGTCAAGTGACGAAGTTTGTTTATAAACAGTTGTAGGTGCACATAACTGGTCCTCCAGAACTACTACCCTGCAACCTTTAGATGTATTCCTTCTCCAACACAGCTGAATCATATAAAACTCTCGTTAGCAGCCTGCAGAGCAGATTAGCATGCTGCACATGAGCTAATTCAGCCATATGATCAGCTTCTTAGCATGGCGTTTATATAGAAAGTAGCGGTTAATTATCCGACCTAAACTGGAGTAAAGTAGTCACTGACCAACTCTGCCCTGTTTCTAACATGGCACAAACATAAATTTTAATGTTACATTGAATGAGCTCACTTGTCTAGAAAAAAGGCTGCAACTTCCACGTCTGTTTTTAGCCACACAACTCCCTCATTTATTGTCTCGATTCTTGTTTTCTCCCGATTATGATTTCATTTTTCTTTTTCATGATATTTTGTACTCCCTCTCAGGGAACCGTTTCTCAAAGAATAGAAATGGTCCTCCGTGTCAGTAGAAAAAATAACAGATTGTGTTCCCCATGGTTGTTTACTTGCTTCTTCTCCCGAGGTACTAGTGACTGTGGTAGTGACAACACGGGGTGTGCTGGCATTCCATAAAACGCCAAATATAGATAGCCATGAGGCCCACATGGACGTATCTACACCGGAATGTTCCAACATTTTATTTTTGAGAGTATGGAGGCCATCAACGGCTTGAGTGAGCTTTTTGAAGGGAGCAGTGTTGTTAGGAATAAACAAACTTGGGTCATCAAAAATGTCAGAACTATCACTCTTTTCAGCAGGCAACATGTCTACATCAATGCGATTTTAATAGGCCTTAAGAGAAGTTGCCAGGGGTTACAATAGCATTAAAAGAGGAGGGGATAACGTCTGCGGTAGTACAGAAAAGCCTGTGTTAACAGTCAGTTCAGGGGGAGGAGGGATTTTTGTAAGGGTCCATATCCTAGACAGACAATCAGAGGCTGCAAAGAGTTCAACTTGTTTAGCTAATAGCAACCAATTATTTACATGTCCTAAACTATGTAACACAATTTCACATTATTTATCCAGGTTTTACCATTATGAACAACAATAGCATGTGACATGGTGGAGCAGGGTCCTACAATAAGAACTCTGAGGGGCAGGACATTAATAGTTAAGGTATTACCTATAATCACATTGTTACAAATGGAGAACATCACAAAAGGTCATTCTTATGTGGTCTGTACACAAAGATGTAAATTACAACAATACTGAGCGGATGTCCTTGGAGGAATCCAGATTGAACTTTATAAGATATCTTGCTTATCCTGATATGGTATAGTCGGCTTCAGATTCATCCTGTCCCATGGCACCCACGTGCCTACAGTCTTTGTGATAAGTTGAAGCAAACATCTATACACATCTGTAATCTGTACATTCTACTCGATACCATCTTTCATGTAAAGCAGGCGGGGAGGAAGGAGACTTGGGACACAAAGGCAGTATGTCCCAAGTAGATGTTGGATGTTATTTGGGGATTGGAAGAGTTACAGGAATCATAATGGTTGGGGGAAGAAACTTCTGCAGGAGGTGTGTAGTAGCAGGGGGGTAAGGGGGGGGGGGGGGGGTGACTGTGCAGTTGTGGGTCTCCCAGGAACCAAAGGAGGGGACAGACAACCACTAGGCTGATCACAAGAAGGTAACCTGTGGTCCCTCTCACGGAACCCCCATTGTGTCTGAACGGATGCCAGGGGTGTGGTGTCTTCATTGTGAGCGTTGAGATGGAACTTGGCATGTTGCTGTCGCAGTGGGACACTTTATTTCATTCTGCACTGATCTTGCTTGAGAGCGATGTCTGTTACTCAGGGCCTGGAACGGGATCCTGAATTGAAGACGGAGCCGGAACTCCACAGGGGTTCTGGTTAGGAGGGGACACTTTTCTGCAACGTGACGCGTGGATGCAAGCCCTCTCAGCGATCTCCACAGCAGACTGAGTGGTCAGGAGGACTGGAATGGCCTTTCCAGTGCTGCTGGTTCACAGTTGTCTGATGAAGCTCCTAACCAACATGTAGTGGCCAAGGCACAGGTTATGCAGTCTTAGTGGCTGCGAAAAGAAGGGTTACTGAAACTTGTCAGCAGATATCATAAAGCAGTTTGAGGTTAACACATTTCGGAAGGACTGTGGTTAGCACATTCTTAACAGGAGGGTCCACGACAAACTTGTTTCAGCACAACATTTAGCGAGTTTATTCTTCATAGTTCCATTCTCTGATTCCACAGCTCCACTGCTGGGTGATAAGAGCAATGTCTGCAAGCATCTATGCTTAGATGTGCAGAATTATTAGACAGTATTTTACCTTCAGAAGGAGAAAGTTCTATAAAATCTTGGTGAGGGATGGACCTTTTGCTGAAAATTTGGTTTTGCCCCTCTGGGTTTTGTGTTGCAAAACCATGCAGTATTGATACAATAAAACTTAAAGATGCATGTTAAAGATACAATCTGCACTTAGCAAGATCCTCCTGGACTGCATATAAATATTCTTTTGCCCGGAGCCCACACAGTCTAGGATATAACAAATGAGCATAATAACGAGTGTTGCTACACAAATTCCACCATAGTTCAAGGTGTTGCAATGCCCAGATCAAAACCTGACTGAAATCTCAATGTACTGATGCAATACTATAAAGAAGAGTGAACATGAATTCCGCTACAATTATGTAAGACACTGATAATGCCACTGAATTGCAGTATGTGTATTTAGTCTTACAGTCACTTTTTATGTATTTTGGCCCAGTTTTTGTTTTTAAATAACTCTCTAGATGCATTTTCCTGCCTCCTTCTCATGTCCTAAAACACAACACCATGTAACTGTGACACCATGCACTTTATTTTAATTTCACAGCCAATCCATTTCTTTATGTAAAACCTACTCCCAGTTAGAGTTAATTTGCTGCAACCGGGCTAGTTTCTTTGCTTGTAAAGGTGAAGCTGAGTCTCCTACTGCGGCGCTTCCTGTCAATAATAATTTGAGAAAGATACCAGGAGATTGTAATTGACTTTTGTCTCTGTCAAAGGCAGAGCATCCGCTGGGTATGTCTGCTGTATAAAACAGCAGTGAGAAAATAAGGAAGTTCATCACAGACTGTGGTGTTCAGTTGTTCACAGTGAACTAGATTAAATCATGTCAATTATCTAAGTAGAGTCTGCTCTACAGTAAATGTATTTATTTTGACACAGCAAACAGTAAAGCAAATATTTAAGCCATCAGTGAGCGCTGACATCTCTGTGGTCTAATTGAGACAAAATGTGGCATGTCGTACCATTCTGAAGGGATACTCTGGCTTATCACAGCTGTGGAAATCATACTGCAGACTACAGTTCTTTGTTTTCTTATTAAACTAATGTTTTGTTTGTGTTTGCTGTCTGCTTTGGGTTTTCTCATCACCTGCTGAGTCCTTTCAACGACAATATACTCTCTGCATGTGTCTATCATGGTAATTCTTGGATTTATAGTGTGTGCGTGTATCTATATAAGAGAGTGAGACAGAAGAAAGAAAGAAAGAAAGAAAGAAAGAAAAAAAGAAAGAAAGGTATGAAATTGCTCGCCAAGCAGGGGTCGTTTAAGGGTGGCCAATCATCCAATTATCTGGATAAAGCAGGTGGCACCTCATTGGGAAAGCTCATTAAAATGGCGTTCAATCTTGACTCTCGGCTGCCTCTGGAAATGAAAGCACATTTCCTGTTTGGCCTGTTCAAATTTTTCAAGTAAAGTCAGGCTGAGAAGAGGAGAGGCTTTTCCCTGACATCGAATAATTAGATGTTTGGATCTCAGCCAGTCTAGATTTACTTGCCCTACCTTTCTTGTGGACTCTGCGGTGGACGGGTTACTGAGATAAAGTCTGGTTTTATACGCCTTGGGCTGTGTCAGCTAAGCAAGACATGCTGTTGGGGTCATCTTTTCCATTCATGAGCTTTATTTTCTTCCATCTCACAAGTTTACAACATCCACTTGGTGGCTGTTTGTGAGCCCTGAAAGGCCTTTTGTGGTCAGTGCTGGAAATGTTTTGTATCTGTTCAGTAAACACAGTTAGACAAATAACTTCATGACATTTATCTTTTTTCATTCATTAAATGGCCCATTAAACCAAAGGTCAGGTGCTTTTTCATAGCGATCGCTCACCAATGTGGGAAATAGAGGTCCATTGGAGAAAAAGTAGGAACTGTTTTTTCAAGTACCAGTTTTACCATGTCAGGTACAATAACTTGTAATGGTTAAAAAGGGCCAAACAGGGGACACCTCACACGGATATCTATTTGTCATTTTATCAGTGGTCATCATGATAGAAATGGAAGTCATCATTAAATATAATCACCATCTATTTTTAGCAAAAAATTTAGTGGGACAAGTGTCAGCAAGAAGAGACATCTTAAAAACTGTACTTTGGAATTTTAGATGTCACATATGGACGTTAAACAAATAACCAGAAGGATAGCTATTCCTGAAAGTGCTGAATGTTGCTGAATATTGGTTTGAATATGGGAGTTTTTATGCAATTCGTGGCCATATGGCTCTGAGGAAAACTCTTGAAACAAACAGAGGCCTTTCTACATGGAGTTTAGCTGTTGTCCCCATATACAGTATTTGTGGGTTCTCTCTCTCTCGTAAATAGTTACAGACAAATCTGCAGGTGACCGGGGAACGCCATGGGGATTCATTCATCACACTATGCTTTCCTTTGGATACAGTAACTTTCAACAACAGGCCATGAGTGAGTCATATCAGTCAAATCAGACCCTGTATACAAGGACAGATCTTTCACAAGTTGCTATGAACACAAAAATTGATGACTGAATTAGTATGATTGAAGAAAAATGGAGGGGATTTCTGAAATTCTGCTAGTAAATTAAAAATTGCACAGATCCAACCCTTGAACTGAGTTCACCTTCCAGAGACCTGGTGTTTATGTAATCTTTGGCTTTGATTTGTTTCACAGCACTGGCTTTATCCATCCATTATGTCAATTACACCAACAACCCTCAAAGATTTAAAATATAGCTTAGTTTGGTTTCTTCCATCTTCCATCTGACTGTCTTCTGCCGGAGACAGTGTTGCCAGATCTTGTGATATAAAACAAGGAACCTGATTGGAATTCCAGAAAGGAGGTTTCGAACCGCTTAACCTCACCCACCAACTCAGGCTCCTTCCTTGCAGGAGTGGTGACTTTCCACATCCCAAGAGCTTGCCTCTGCAGCCATGGATTGGACTGCTAGGGCACCTGCCTCTGGCTGCATAGCACCCAACCCCTACGGCCCATCCGTGAGAAAACCTGGTTGATGGGAATCCTGAACCAGGTCTCTTAAGGCCTTTCTTCTACAGAGGAACAAGGTCAGTTCTTCCATGATTGATTAAAAGTATTCAATATTGAAATCAAAACCAATATTAATTACTCTTATGCCGCTGTTTGTTGGATTCTTTTTATAATCTATATAATTTATTTAGAGTTGTCCAGCAGAGCATTTTGGATCACATCAAAGAGGGGCTTGACCAACTGCATCAACATAAAGCAACAAAACTCAAACTTTATCCAAAAGTAATCATAATCTGTGCATAATTGTTATGCCTTAGAAACTCTATACTGGCCAAGTCGACCCTGTAAAGTGGAGAAAACACTATAGAGGCCATGTATGGGGGCAATGAAACCTGAAGGAGACCTAATCCTCCAAGACAGTGGGGAACGTCTGCTATCCTGGCCTGTCACAACTAGTCTGGGCCCTCACAGCTGAGGCCGTCACACTGAAAGGCAGTGCTCTGCAGAGGAGAACAAGATAAGGGGGAAAAAAGCAGCGACAAAGGGTATAAACAGGAGAGTTTAAATGCTTGGTTGTTCTTTATTTGCTCCTCCTCATAGGACTCAGGTGCAGGACTGGACAGGAGGCTGTAGTAAGCATGAGAGAAACTGACAATTATGTAGTCTTTAGTACAGGACACTGCTGATGAAATGGTCTTCTTAGGGCTGGGATATAGTTGCTGTGTACGCGAGCGTGCCCGCAAGCGCTCTTTCTGGTCTGTGTACATACTTGCTGCAAACTATGTAGGCACAGCGCGGCCAAAGCGGTCAATACCGGAGGGTACCACTAGGCGGAGTATGCAGCACTTGTACTCTGAAAG
>JBBBVT010000005.1:15744377-15756075 GCA_037177035.1 Craterocephalus eyresii | reverse complement strand
GTGCTTTACATAAAACATTAAAAGCATAAAAGAAGAATTACAGTAAAATCATTTAAACACAAAATCATTGAAAAGATATAATACACTATTGCCCCTCAACATCTACAACTATATTCGTCCTGAGCTTGATCTGATAAGCAGACAAGAGTAGGAGAAAAAGGGGGTTTTGTGAATAACTTATGAATGTTCCCTGCTCAGAATTGAGACATGATGATACTTTTATTAGTTCCGCTGCTTTGCTGTTCTGTGCCCACCGTCAAGGTGGGTTACACAACTAAACAGGCTGAGACAAAGCAACTATTTTGAGCAGGGTTTCTGTGTTTGCTTAAGAAGCATCAAGTGGAGGTGCCTTGCCTCCAGTTTGAACAAGACAAAACCAAAACCTCTTTCATGAATGGGTGAAGACAATTATTTTTGGAGGGAGAGACTAATTGTGTATCTTTTTATGTCCTGCTGTATGAAATTCCCAAGTACCTATGATAGCCAGAGAAGAAAAGGTAGCTCAGAGATATTTTTCGGCATATGCCATAATTCTTTGGACATCCCAAGAGCTTCTCAGGCCAAACAAGATCTGTACTCCCCTCTGCTGCACCTTGGGCCTGCCCCAGGGCCTATTCCAAAATGGACAGAGCTGTGTTGCTAACATGGGAAAGCATTCGGGGGCAAGTCAATAATTTCTCAGACTCACCTCAACTGACTCAAGTGAGTCTTATTGCAGGCTTACAGTAGTGATCTGTCGGGGTCAACCCCATCACCCTTCCTAAGAAGACTTCTTTGACTTCTTTATTCTATAGTCTCATTCTGTCTGTTGCTCATGACCCTTTATCCCATACTGCAATTCTGAAAAGGCGTGTAAACCAAGACAACTCTGCAATATCCATCAACCGCCTATTCCACTGCTGCTAAAACAGGGTGAGTGAATGTTTAGTTTAATATTTTTAGTGTTGCCTTCCTTGCAGCAGGTGTGAGGGAGCTGAGCAAGGAATTACACTGAATTTCCCTCCCTCTGTATACTCACTTAGGGTCAACAGTTCTCGTCCCCTTCTGGGAAGAGCGTAGGCAAGGCACTGCCTCCACTTCCTGAATCATATGATAGATTGCCAAAAAAATCTGTTTCCATGGCATTGTGGAACTTAAGATGAGATTAGGCTTTCAGGACTGCACTTATTGCAGATAGGCACCTCTATAAGATATCAAAGACAAATAAACCACCAGATAATCTAATATAGGCGCTGTCTAAAGAGGGCCTATGTAACCTACCCTTCTACAGTTTTACATATCAGGATATGAAAACTTATTTGGCCCTTCCGGTCTGAGATTTGGGTAAATGCAACTCTTAGATTCACAAACGTTATTATTTCTTTAACATAAATCAAGCTAACATGCAAAAGAACTGTAAGGTTTGCTGCTGAATATTTATATGTGATTAACTGAATATCATCAGTGTTAGCTGATGTTTAGTCAGTTTACATCTCTGCAGCACATTCAGGTCGATGTTAACATTATGCCAAGGAGGAAAGACATCAGCAATGGCCTTAGAAAAGCAATTGTTGCAACTTGTCAGACTGGAAAAGGTTACAAGGCCATTTCCAAAACTATTTAGAGTCCACCAGTGCCTAACTGCCGATCGTCCCAGGAGAGGAAGTCCCAGCATGTTAAAGTTCATGATAGAAAAAAAACTGATGAAGTATGACTTGCTTAAACAGGTTGCAGGAAAAAATCTTGTCTCCAAAAAGGACATGATAGCACAGTTTAGATCTTTTGTAAATAAACCACAAGACTTCTGCAACGTCTCTAGTACTAACTTGGCCAAGTGGAAATGTTTGGTTATGATTCAGAAAACCAAACACAGCATATCGGCACAAACACTTCATACCAACTGTCAAACATGGTGGTGGAGAGATGATGATCTGGGCCTGGACCCTTGCATCAATGATTGGACCATGAACTCTTCTGGAAGTACAATCAAATGTGAATATATCTGTCTGATAGCTAAATACCTGGCTGATTCCATTAATTCAATTTAGCTTTATTTGTACTCCAATTCATAACAAAGTCACTTTACAGAGATTATCAATTCAAAATGATCCACATTAGTCCCATTTATAATTACTGTGTTCATACAAGCCAATTCGTTTAAAACAAATAGCCTGGCTAAGGAAAACAAGCGGAATACATCAATTCTTATTTTTGATTATATCCACTGTTTTGAGCAGACCTTTAGCTGGCTGTACCTCAAGAAATCCTCAACAAACCGAAAGAGAAGTGGTTTATTGACAAAATTCCTTGACAATGATGTAACAGACTGATAACATTTCTAATAACATGGCCATTAGCAAAGAAATGCACCTAAGTGGTTTTCCATTTTTAAAGTAACTATTAGCATTTAGCAAAAAGAAATCCTTCTTGTTTGGTCAGGAAAAAAAGAATAGCATATCCCTGTGCTTCAGCCATAAATCAACTGCGTGACCTTCCCTACATGAGAAATATCAGACAAAACAATAAATGAAGGAAGGACAAAAAGCTATAAAGGTTAAAAACACAGGATTGCTGAGATGCTGTGGACTGAAGGTAGACTGTTTGATGCATTCACTGATGAAATATAACTTCCATTTCAGAGAGATGATAGCCTGCATTTAGAGAAAGGTCTTTATTGCAGTCATTTATGCATGCATACTTTTATAGCCCATCATATCTGGGCTTTCATGAATACCTCAAAGCAGGGACGTTATATGCAACAAAGTGGAATCTTCAAAAACACAGAGGCACTGAAAGGCAAAAGGACTGTAAAGTACAGCAAGGAATAATCTTGTTGTATTTTATCTTTTTATTGGGGGGGTTCTCAACAACAGCGACAACCTGGCTGTGCAGGTCATACGTACAGCAGATAAGTCTGAGGCGCCTTGCTATCTGTGATGCTGGGGTCATGAGATACAATCTACAGGTCCATCAGTCAAAACACACTCCCCTCCCTCGCCTTCCGCCCCCCACCTTTGCTCTGCTGCTTCAGGAATATTAAATATGCGAGCTGTGGCCGCTGCAGATGCAATGCCATTGATTTTGTGTCAATCCTCCAAGCCGCAGTAATTTGATTTGGTATCAGCAACGGCTAAATGAGACTTCTCCAGGCAGAAGTGAATAAAATGGAAGAGGAGGTGAAGGGTTGGCAGCTTTCTAATTGTAAATTGCTTCATATGTGCAGGTAGTAAGATCCATCAATACCAATGCAGCGGGGGGAACCCGGCTAGCACTCGTTTTCCTCCTCATACCTGATCTAGCAAAACAGCTGGAGGAAGTTTAACCTGATTTCTTTGTCTGTTGTTCCCTTCATTGAAAGTCACTGAAAATCCCCCTGAGTGTTAAAGTACCTAGAATTAAAACGACTTTACAAGTGTTTCATATGTTTCCCCCCAATAGTTACATAGCAGAGCTCAAAGGCCATGTCCCACTGGGCTTCTTATGCTTAAGTAAAATTTTCTTAAAGCAATATTCATCATAACTGATTCTGCTCTAATGAGAATTCAAACCTTCCCGTGGCACTGAGCGCTTCACCCGAGTCAGCAATGAGCTTAATGCAATTAAGGCCATAGCCGTCCAGCAGAACCACCTCCACGTCGTGAGGGCTTCTTCTTCCTTGTTGGCCGAACCAGTTGAGCGGAGCAGGGTGGAGCAGAGCGAAGCTTCGGTTTTTAATTTGTATATGATGTTTAAAGACTACCATGGATTTCTTCATGTGGTATGATGAAAAATCTTTAATTTTACCCCACTACTTTCCCGGATACCACTGGAGGAGCTTATCTTCACCTTGCCAGTTCATGAGTTCATAAGCAAAATAGACTACAATGAAGCCATGGGAGATCTGATTAACAGTGCGCTTCATCCTGCGCATATTGCACAGGCTTGATTTTGATGGGAAGCAGCAGAAACAACAAACGCTGTGCTGTTATCTGCATTGTGTTGCTGCATTGTGATTCACCACACACCCTGACAGTGACTCTGCTTTTGCCAGATCACCGGGAAGCCTTACCACCTCATCATCACGCCCCCTTCTGCTTAGGCAGCTCAACGTTGCCACCAAGTGGCCGGCAGAGAGCACCCCCCCCTCTTCTCTGGGAGGTTAACAGCTCCAGATGCTTGCAGTCAGGGGCACGGTGAGGGTACGGCGCTGCAGATTGCAGGGGCCTCGTTGGGTTCAGAGAAAACGAGCTGACGTCAAATTATCACAGAGCTTGGCTGCAGTCCCGCTTTTTGATGAGCGGACATCAAATCAATGATCTGTTCATTAGTGTTACGTGAGCAAATCTAAGAGTGATCTGCTCCTCAGAAAATCAATACTGCATGTAGTTAGTCCTAGCCCCGACTGCCTGTCTCCATCCATGATGGTGTTTAGTGGGAATCTACTAGTGAAAGGAATCTGTCCCCAATTAGTAAACAGCAGATACCTGTTTTCCCTGCAGGCCATCAGGGGGCAACGCTCTGAATCTATTCCTAACTGAACCGGGCAATAGACTTGTGTAATTACTCGTATGAGGGGGGGGACAAATATGTTTTATCTTTCAGGCCGGGGATCTTTCTTTCCTTTGCATAGGAGGTCACAGTTTGAGGCTAACAATGTGTGAGGCCATTTCCCTCCTGCCTTCATTACTATACAATTAGCTGCGGTGCTTTTCAATTTCCCTCATTTCAGCCTCTGCAGATCAATATCACTCAGGCTGCTGGCTAAATAGCTGCGCCTGCTAGGAGGGGTTTTCTCTGGCTCAAGGGGAGGTATCAGTCACTGCTGAGAAAGAGTTCAATGTAGAAAACGATCACACGGACTGAGAGGAGCAACTGAGGTGACTTTTGGGGGTAAATGGTGGATATTGCATCAGGAATCAGTCATCATACAGTTTAGCTGTTTCCTCTTGTTTCTGGTATTATTTTTTTATGTTTCAGTAGCAAACAAGTCAAGTTAAGCTACAAAAAAGTAATTTTTCTTGGAGAGTGAACTAAATTTACCCCAGTTTCATCATCATATTAGATCCTAGATGAATGTGTGCATGCCTTGTTAGCCACCGTCCCACATGAAAGCATTTAGAACCACTGGACGAGATATGAGGCGACCCAAAAGGCTGAACATGGCCGGATCAATGTCCTCCTATTGAACAGAACATACAGAGCAGGGGCCAGGCAATCACAGACCTCCACTGCCTTCATCTCTGGGAGTAATTAGATGTGGCATTGACTCCAGAGCTCATTCAGGACTGGTTATTACTTCTGATAATAGACAGACAGAGGGCACTGCATCATAGTCACGTGAAGGAGAGAGTGATGAAATGATAACTTAAGGATAATTTTTCTATTTTTTTACATTGTGCTGCAAATGTGCTCCTCTGAAGGAAGAAAGACCGATTTTAGAAATGATGACAAATACTTATATCAATATTTTAACATGCTATAGGCTATACAAGCAGTATGGGGCAATTTGGTGGAGAAATGTTCTCCTATTTATTAGAATTACAGCTGCTGTTAACTAAATCGTCTCATAACTCCTTCTGTTGGACCATCTTGCCTTATCTTTTATTTAGCTGAGTCGCTGGCAGAGTCTGATTTGTGCTGTTAATACAACGAACAAAAGAACAAGTTGGAAATCTCCTCTTCTTTTAGGAACCTTTTTCCCTTATTCAGGAATATATAATAGCTGCAGATTCTTCTGAGCAAAAGTAAAAAGGTGACCACTTACTGAATTCCTGGGTGGTCAAATGGTCTTTTTATTTTACTGAGGAATATTCGTAGCTGAGTGAAATTACCCTGAAGAATTAGATTAGATGATAAGAGCAGTGTGAACTCTCTGGATTTTGAGAAACTCTTCATGATCTACTTTAACAGAAGGATACTCTGCACCATTTCCCTTTTAAAAGAAAGTCAGCCATAAAGTACATTTATATCAAGACTTATTATACTAGCCACTTCATCAGGTCCACCTCAGCACTCGATTCGTCGTGGTTATCCCTTCAGATCTGCCTTAAGTCTTGGTTTGATTTAATAAGGTGTTGGAAACATTTCTTAGAAATTTTGCTCCAACTCCACAGATGGAGATGATCTGAGCTGTGTGACATGGAGCATCATCCTGCTGGAAGTAGCATCAGAAGATGCTCCACTGGGCTCAGAAAGGGATGGACTATGCCACTTAAATTCTTTTTCTTCAACTCTCTGATGCCCAGTTTGATATTGGCCATCTCTACATGACCAAATGTTAGGGTTTGGGCGATATGCTTTTTTGGGGGGAGCCCATTTAAATATTTTTCAATTTAAATAATTGCTGATTTTTGTGATTTATTGTTTGCTTTTTTAACACCAGACCATGTGATAAAATTAAATGATGACTATGTCCTTCAAAAATGTATTTACTCAGCAGGAAATCACATAGACCAGAAATAAGCTCCCCTGGGCCGTCGTTCTGCTGCTATAATGCTTGATATAATAGAATAAAATCTTAAAAATTAATTTTTAAAACAAATAATCTATTGACAAATAAAATGTTGATATTTATGTGAGATTTTTGTTTTTTCACACCCCTAATATTTAAAGATGGAAGATAATAAGCTCAAAGAGAGAGGTGTGTCATCTCCCAGAAATCTGAAGGACTGTTTACACTCTTCTAAAGAGATCCCCTGTATTTGAGCAGTTTCCAGCTATGCTTCCCCTAATGCAGCAAACATATTAAAACCTCCCTTTTCATGCCTCTTTTTTATAATGTAGACTATCATTATCTGACCATCATGTGGTCAGAACATCATTCCGCTTGCTATACTGGTGGACGGGTACAATACAAATAAATACATACATATTTTCACAAAATCATGACAATATAATAATAAGAAATAATATAATAATAATAAAAATAATATAAATAATATAAATATTTAAACAAATAATAAAAAATTGTGAATATCTTTATGTGAATCAAGTTTTTTTCCCCTTGGCCGACTGTACCAAATGTTTCAACTTGCTGCCATCTGATTGGCTGAGTAGATATTTGTGTTAATGAGCAGTGTGTGACATATCATATCCATATATGACATAACCTCTGTGTATCGCATTGATATGATTGCATGAGACAGAGTATGCAAACCCTCTTTGTAAAATATTTATTGAACATCTGTAGTTTCAGGGCTGCAGATCCACATGACAGCTCAGTCTAAGTGTTGTCAGACTCCCATTGAAGCGCCGTCCTCCTGAATTCCTCCGAGCATCTTTTCTTAACCCAATGAGGTCAAATAGAAGAGCTTAGCAAAAGCCCGAACACAACACAAACACATCCATTTTTTTCCAGTATTATTCGTATTAGTCACAGGCGTTTTTTTGACAGCAACACACATTTGAAAGATGCCTGCTGCATTTAATACTGATGACTCATCTGGGAAGCACAAGAAACAGCAAGAAGAGATTTCTGGAAAACAATAAACACAGTTTGTTAGGCAAGAAGAAAAAGACCTGCATCTTTTAAATACCAGCCATATAAGGAGTCTCATTCAATGAGCAACCTGCGGCTCAAAGTCTGAATTCATCTCTCCACATGCTCAAAGAAACAGGAGCATCTCCAAAATAAATGAGAATTTACCAAGCTGCATTACAACAGATAAAAAAACATAAGCGACAGAGATGTTTGGAGGCGGCATGCAGGATTAAAAATAGCAAAACACAACTTGTATTAAAAGAGATTCTCAGGAATATGTTTTTATAAGCTGCTGTCAAATGAGAAGCCTCATTAGGCTACTTCAGTTTTTGGTTTCCTTCTTTTCCCTTTCGGCTGACAGTAGAAGACAGGAAAAAAAAGAGAGAAATCCCTCTCGCTGCTGTCAGGACAGAAGGCTCCTTCATCTGACGGCAGTTTCACTGTTTTAGCTACATTCACAGTACTACATACTGGAAACAACACGGCGTTAACTAGACGGCTACTTAGGTAAACGTGACAAAAATATAGAATCGCTCAATATTCCATCTAATTATAACAATATTTCACCTGACATCTAGATTGGTTATCATCAGTCTACAGAAGTGTATTCCAAAACAATATGACAAGCAAAAAGAAGGGAAATTATACAAAAAAAAAGGCAGAGCATCTCCAATAAAGAGGAATAGCTTAGTCTGGGTGTCAGTTTTACATTCTTGGCAATAACAGCACCACTTTTATGTCTTACGAGAGAAAAAACAAGACAACCATTCCTATC
Source organism: Craterocephalus eyresii (assembly GCA_037177035.1). NCBI lineage: Eukaryota > Metazoa > Chordata > Actinopteri > Atheriniformes > Atherinidae > Craterocephalus > Craterocephalus eyresii. Next base: position 15,747,862 of record JBBBVT010000005.1, on the reverse strand, counting down.
TGTTACAGGCTACACAGACTTTCCACCAAGAAAATACAATTTTATGGATTTTATGTTTCGTTTTGTTTAAATATACAGTAAGATTATACAGTAACACTGCTGGCTGACACTGAATCAAGATGCACATACATTCCACTGATGCAATTAGGTGGAGAGGACGCAGTTGCAGAGTGAGTCCACTGTGTGGCAGCATGTAGGCTTTCTGGCTTTTCTTCAGTGCAACTTCTCCCCCTCTGTGGAGGGTTTTTAAACGAACACATTGTGGCACATTCTCTGTCTGCCTCCCCACAGCCGTTGGTTTGGTGTCTTGCTCACCGACAAGAGATGAGGGGGGGTTATGAACTAGAGAGCTGAGGACGGTCACTGGACTCTTCAATCAAACTCCTCCTCAGTTAAAGATTCCTGCTTAGATAGACACCGTTATTTAGTATTAAGGGTAAAATTGAAAGCTGTAGTAAAATATTAAACAGTGTGTTGGCAAAAAAAGCTTTCATATGTTTAAGACCTTCACAAGCCTAGCACTAAAATGTACTAACTATAAATATCCATTTATAAATGTTTCTGGTCATTTACTTCAGAATTTTTGTTGTTTAATTAGCTGATTTGAGAGACCAGCAGCTCCCAACTCAGTAAAAATTTCATCCTCAGAAGAATCATTCCTCCAAAGGGAAATGAAATTTCCTTTTGGCTGTTATCTCTGCTTGTCTTTTTTATTTATTATTCTTTCTTTTAACACTGATTAGATTCACTTGCGAGGGCCTTTAAGAATTATTTAAATCAAACGGCCTGTGAACAGAAACCCGCTCTTTGATTCAACTCATCTTCATACTTCAGCCTGTAAGCCTTCATTGATGTTTTTCAAAGGGCCACAAGCCAGAAAGGTCATTACAACACCTCGAGGTACTTCCTTTAAAAGCGTTTACAGCACACATATTGATCTTTATTTTCATGATCCAGGTTTGAAAGATGATGATTAAGGTGAGAAATCTATTTTCTAACGCAGGTGTCAATTCTTCCACACTGCACCATCTTAACTTCACAATGAATATTAAACAGGAGCTTTGCTGATTTCGCCCATCAAAGCCATTTTCAGTGGAGTACTGGATATAAGAAAAAAGCTGCATAAATCCTTTGGGCTCCGCGGGGAACAGTGCAAAGTCTGATCAATTTTATCAAGTAACTTCACTCAATGAACCCTGAGTTAAGAGTCAAGTAAAGTCCACATATTAACCTGGCTGGATTTTCTTCTTCAGAGCAAAACACCATGTTATTATATAAGTATAAATCAATAATAACATAAAAGGTCATGTTTAAAAAAAAAACGTCTCTCACCTGGTTATAGATGGACGTCAAATACTCCTTCTTCCACTGTCTCTAGATCCTCTTCAGCAATTGCTGTTGGGAACAGAGAGTGTGGATCAGCAACTGTAAAAAATATGAATGAACGTTCTGCCACATAATCCGCAGGTTTCCTCCAACTCTGTGGCATCACAGGTCTTGTCACTCCAAGAAAATGCAAAAATGGGCAAAGAGGAGGCTCTGAGAGGGGGGCTGCGAGGGTGAGTAGGGATAATTGAAACCCATCAAAGTCTGAGCTGCTACGAGCTCCTAAAGGTAACATGGAGCTAACCAGGGAGCTAATCAGCTAATGGAGGTGGTTGGGCAAAAGCTAAGGTGCGCTGTTATGGTTGTGCTACCTTCTACCACCTTGCTGATACCTGACACCTGTCAATCAAAGGACACACCCCTTGAAGAGTTTCTAGATTAAAGAAAGCATCTAAACAAATGAGTAATAAATTAATTCCCTTCCCCCACAGTTGTCATGGAGGTAAACCTGAACAATTAAAGCTAAAATGTTTTTTTTGTACCAGGCTGTAAACATTGTTATTTCTGCTGTGAAGTTGACCTTTTTAACATTTGAGTCTATGGTGCTTGAGTCCCGTGGTTGATGAGGGGTGGGACTGCAAAAATTGGCACTTCTGCATGGGCTTCACATTTCCTGCCACAGGTCATCACTTGGTGAGGATGCAAAGCAACTCTGTTGCCCTCATTTAGTCGCCACTGAAGTTCGCTGGTCTGGCCAACTGATAGACAAGTCTCCCTGTGATTGTAAATACAGCCAAGTAGACTGACACACAGGCTATAAGCCTTGCTGTGGTTGGTCACCTACATTCCCATTGCTAATCACTCTATGATCATACTTCTACACATCCCTTCTATAGTTTTTAAACTGACTTTCCAACCACATAAATTCCAAACATGGATGCTTCCTACCTGTATTCTGCAGGCTGGGAGGTGTGTTGGCAGGCGGGGGAAAGCTGTAGGACCTGGCCTGGAGGGCTGGTGGCGTCTCATGGCTGATGCTCTTCGTCCTCTTCCTGCATTCGACAGCCAGGCGGCTTCGGCAGGCCTTGTGGCAGTTCACCCCGCAGGCTGCATCCGGGCGATTCATGTGAAGAGAGAAGGACGTCGGCAGGGAGAGGTTTCGGGACAGGTGGAGGGGGCGACGAGTTCGGAAGAGAGGGAGGGAGGATCGCCGAGATGGGAAGAAAGAAGAAAAGGGCCGGGGGCGAAAGGAGGAGGGAGAATGGGATGGAGAAACAGGGTCAGACGGAGGGACGGATGCAAACAGAAACATTGGGGCAAATGGGAGAGCTAGTGGTGACAGAAAGGTATTTTGGCATGCCGTGCAGACACATGAACACTGACACACACAAAGAGTAAGACCAATTGTGCCTGACAACAACTCTGTCAACTGAAGGGAGTCTAAGAGGAAAGAGGTGAAGGGTCAAAGTAGCAAAAAAAACTGTGAATATGCATTCAAGCTAACCGTTTTACTATAAAAATCACTACTTTTACTCTAGGTGACAATGCCAGAGGCATTGTACCACTGATCATACATACTTATCACGTTTATATATTTAATTCATTCCATTTCCATCACAAATTTTGAAGAAACATGTGCAAAACATGAGATTTTATTAGTAAGAGTACGCTGTACCTTTGGTAGTGATTTGTCAGATAGTGTTGATGACAATTAAGAAATATTTCACATGGAAATAAATGGGTTTCTGTTGAAACAAGGGAAAACTATGCCCACTCAGACGGCCTATAACTCTGGCTTACTTTCATGTAGAAACTTCATTCAAAATTTGAATGGATCACAAAAGAACAAACTTTTAATGTCTGAAAGGGAATTTGGATATCTTCTACAGTTTTAACTTAATCAAAGTTGATGTTTTATGAAACTTTGGGATTTGGCTATTAAATTTTCATGCTAGAGCAATGTCTTACACTCTCAAACAGACTTTTTTAATGCCCAGTGGTCCTTCTGTAGATATACAAATTATGCATAGAAATGTAGGCAATTTTGTCTTCTTTTACCTCATGTGACCGTCATTTCAATAGGTCTCACAGCTTTCTCTCAATGCATCTCAATGCACCTCAAACTACTGAGCAAGTATGTTTGAGAGTGTAAGACATTG
>JBBBVT010000005.1:15718459-15739382 GCA_037177035.1 Craterocephalus eyresii | reverse complement strand
GACTACTTACAGAAATTACTGGAAAACTTGATCAATGTGGTTCAGAATGTGGTTTGATTTTTAACCAAACAGAATTTAACAAACTGGTTGTGCTCCAGCTTAAATCCCCAAACTCCTCCAACCTGCAGATGGTAGCTGCCGCTCGCTGGATGTGATGGAAGAGATGTTACATCAATATTTCACATAATGCCGGCAGTCTTCTGCTTTATGGACTTTTTTTAATGAGCATCAAATAGCAACATTTCCTTTTTTCCCTGTAATTTAAGATTCATATAAAATGTTTTTTTTTTCATTTAAATCAGCAAGTCTTGCAGCAATGAAATGATTTTGGCAACTAATGATGAACAGAAAAATGATTTAGCAGCTTTTACTATTATTATAGCTAAAATAAACAGTGAATGCATTGTCACCTTTGGCTCTTTTACAGGTAATAATATGTTATCAGTCATCATAAGCATAATTAAATGTCACAGATTATTTTGTGTCTACATATCTTTGTTGTTTTAATTTGTACTTTTAGATACAACTGCAATTAGAAAAAAGTTGGTATTCTGTTTAAAATGTTTTAAATGATTTTTAAACTTCATAAAGTCATATTCTGTTTCTTAATTTCAATTCCAATGTATTTTCATTGAAAGTATGAGCTCATTGTGGATGTGATCATAAACTCTTTCCAGATAGGTGTCAGGATTGTGTCTGTAAACATCTGGGAAGTGAGGAGACCAGTTGCTGGAGTTTTACTGGTCGTTGGTGGTTGTTGCTGTTATTTTTCACAAAACGGTAAAACATCCCAGCGTCAACATCTGATATTTTGTTTATGATCTACCTGGAACAAAATATTGGTTGATGAGAACCCTCGAAAAAAAACGTTGTGTTCCTCTGCTCTGGAGGTGTAGCTTCGGGGTAGGTCTGAAGAAAGAGGTTTGAACTTTTGAAGCATGTATTTTTAAAATTTAGCTTGCTCAAACCCCTTTACCATGATCTCTTACCGAACCTTGAAATACTTTTTAAAAGTTAAATTTATTAATGAACTGATAATTCAACACAATGATAAATATTGGAGCTGAATTTATACTAACTTGTGTTTGAGGGAAAAAGATGGATTGAAACAAAAACAAAGTGAAGAAGGAGTGTCTTTGTGGCTGCTGCCTGGAGATTTTATCTCCACAAGGTTTAACTAAAGACTGAATGGAGATTTCTCTTTTTTTTCCTTCAACATAATGAAGCAGTCAATGACCAGCCCACAACTATGAAAGAAAATCTGAAATCTGCTGACTTACTGCTAGTATGTATGAATGCTGAAAATCTTCTTCTCACTTTCAACACTATGGTATAGTTCATGCAGATATACAAGAGCCAAGTTTAAGATTTGTTGTTTTAATCAGTAAACACGACAACCTGTAAACCAGCTGTTCTCTTAATGGAAACAATGTCATCAACCAATTAAACAAATATGGGGAGAGAAACTAAGATGGTAAAACAGCTGTTTTATTGATGTCTTTTCATCACTTCATAACTTTGTAACCAGCTAGCATGTCCATCGCTAACTGGCTGCTATGGATCAGACTTACTGGGTTTAATGAATCTTTTTAGTCCAAACAGAACCTCAGTGATGTGAAAGCAGCATAGCTTACAGCAGCTTCCTCCATCATCATCATCATCATCCAATGCTGTCAAATAGCCAATGTCAGTCATCTGTGGAGATTAGCAACATCTTTTTTTTTTCATACAGGAAGCTGCATCCACTGGTACAAAACCAGAGAGAGTTTAAAGTATCTGACTTGCTCATTCTGTCAGTGAAGACATGAACCAGTGGGCTGCAGGTTAACCATGGTGGTCAGGAAAGAAAGTTCTGGACTTGGGTCGGATGAATTACCAAGCCGCAGGGACCACAGGGAAAGTGGTGGTGTTAAAACATCTGAGCCCATCTAGGGTGTTTTATGGACCAGTCGTACCAATAAATAAACTGTGTCGGCCAACTGGGAAAATGCCCGGTATCGCCGATGGCCAGTGTATATTGTTTGATTTGAGGTGCATGTCTGAAACAAAAGCTGAGCTGTGAAGTGAAAAGAATGGAAACAAAGAAAAACCTACCGAAACAGGGAATCAATCAAATGGGCTGCAGTGAAGGGAAAAGTAGATTCAATTAGGTGTTTACGAGCTAAAAAATCTTGGATTATCCCTTCTTTTCATATCTTGATGCCCACCATTAATGCCAGAGTAAAATGAAACTGAGATATAGGGTGCGACAGGAAAGAGGGAGTGGGGGAAAAAGGGAGGGAGAACAGAGGAGAACTATGGGACGGATGGGGAGGACGGGGACCGAGATCAAGCGGGACGCAGGCAGTGGGGGGAACAATGACATGAAAGAGCCGCGCTGGAGATCACACACTGCACTGGCACATCTGAGGAGGCACAAAATATCCTGACCTCTTCACATACACACACACACACACACACACACCTAGGATGTACACAAAACCTACAGAGCATGCATAAACACAAATACACTGCCAGCAACACAGGACACACACAGCCAGAAGCTGTGCAACAAAGAGAAGTCGGTTCTGATCAGGACGATCACCACAGCTCTGCCTACACTGGCTGACCTTTACCGCTTCCATACACGCTGCAACACAATGAGCTCCAAACAGAGACGAGACCGTTGCATGGAAGCTGCTAGAAAAGTGCTACTTCATCTCTTTTGACATATGTTTTAACATATGTTTTTCCTGTTTTCTCATAGTTACAGACATCACAGCATTTATTATAACAAGCGGTACATGCATCGATGCAATAGTCAGCCAAGGAAATAAATCTTTTTCATATTCCAGTAAAGATACATGCAATCATCTCTTTTAGGTCTTCATGGAGAACTGAAGGCCCCATTTCTCCCTCTCTGAGTGGTTTGGCACAGGTCATGTGGCTAAGCCTACTGTTAATGTACACTGAGGGTGCAGCTCAGATTGGTGTAGGACAGAACACATTTTTATGTATTTCCAACGGTTAAAACTGAGAACAGTTGCAGAATATATGTCTGACAAATTTAAACCAGAAAGTTGGAGCCAAGGGAATCAACACTTTCTGTGTAACTTGGCAATAAAAACAAACCAGGAACAGCATATGGTGGATTTTTTGTTGTTTACAGCAAAAGTTTCATCCAATCTTCCTTGATGTAAATACTAAAAAGCATGTTCCCCTTCTCCACCCTCTGCTGAAACCTGGCTTGATGATTTTATAAGTAAGATTCTCATCATAAATACTGATTTCTGACTGAGTCCTGCCTAATTAACAACACATCGTCTTAGTTTTTGCTCTTAAAATAAGTTCAAAGTGTGGACATTAATCACAGTGCTCTGAATGTTCAAAGCCTTGAGATTCCTTTGGTCTTTGGGGGACCTCTTGGGGTTCCCAGGTTGGGAGCAACTGGTTTAAAGCCACATGCCAAGAAGGAAGAACCCAAACTGTGAGACGCTCACCACTGTCCTCTTTCTGTGTTTCTGTGTAACTTGATGGAGGGTCTGTCCATATATCTTACAGTCACTGGTTTGGTCTGTTCCTCTTTTCTATTAAAGGTTGGAATCCAGCAGACCCCTAAACTAGGGATGCAAGCAAATAATCAATTATTAATTAATTAAAAGAATGAAAGGAATTACTGGATTAAAATAAACTAATGGCATTTAATCGTTTTCAGCCTGCAATTCATCTCCGGCCCGCATGAGGGCGCACTTTATGCTAGAAGTCACACATGCGGGAACTCTAGAGAAGCTGGTCTCACCACACACATAATAATCTAATTTATTATATTAAATTAATAATAATAATAGAAAAGCAATAATAATAATAAACATAATAATGATAATAATAATAATAACACTACTACTACTACTGAAAATAAATAATAATAACAATAATAATAATTTCTTTATCTCTGTTTGCATTGTTCCATTTGTGAATGCATTGCTGTTACAAATTAATCTTTTATTAAGTAATACGATTTGTATTTTCTCTTTCATAAGATTTTCATAGAAAGGAGCCTGTTGATTCAAAGAGTAATTCAGCTTCTCATAAAAATTGACATTTATCAATTAATCAATCATCGACAGATAAGATAAAAAAACTATCGATTCATGAATTACTTGATCATTTGCATCCCTACCCTGAACATATCCACAGTATATTCATACAGAATAAGTCTGATAGAAAATAATCCCTGTGTTATAGAATACGAGGTCTAGAGAAGATATTTTTTCCCCATCTACAAATATTCTATATTTGAGTAACTGTCTGAAAATGTCTGAATGAAAACTCCAGCAAGAGACATCAAAGTAAATACGTGTGGACCAGATCCAGCCAGCTCATTTTGATTCTCTGCAGGACGACTGCAAAGAGTCCAAAGAGACGGCTGTTTTGTAAAAGCACTCAAAGCCGTTAGCTAAACACACTCCATCCTCCAGAGATGAAAAACCCTCACATCTCACACTGTCTGCCTGCATCCTGCATTTAGCAAAACTCATCTGCGAGCCATTAATTAAGATGCAAGACTAAAAGAAGCTGCAGGCGAGGCATCGCGGGATGACAAAGATCAGCGTGAGACGCTGGGGAAACAGGCGAACGCTGCAAAGTGAAGCGAGTGCTGAAAACGAGAGAAAATATTGTTTTTGCACAGGAGCCAAGAGGAAAATACAAAGCAGGCAGATGAGGAAGTGGCTGGTGTGTCTACCTCTGCCACACACACGCAGACACACTGAAGGGGAAAAAGCAAGCCCTTATCTCTGCCTGCTCTCCACTCTGAACTTCCCCCTCAGGATGATACGAAAATGCCAACTTCATGGGGGAAAAAAAGTGTCGGGTGCTCGTCTGTACGCACAATCTACGCCAGAACCTTTCTTCTGAGCTCACGCAGGAATAAATGAGAAGGCGTCTGGCCGTCTTGGGTGGAAGACGTATTCTTGCTGCACGTACAGACGAGCGCTGACTCACCGCCTAACGGACACCTGCTAGGGGGAATGTAGGAAGCAAGAGGACGCACACCTCCACACACACACAAGTAAAAACAACTACGAAGGTTATCATCTCGTACAATTACCTTTCTCCAAGTATTTTCCCAGAATGCAACTCCACCTGCGTGTGTGTGTGTGTGTGTGTGTGGCTATGGCTCAGAGTAATAGGCATTGCCCTGAATGACCTGAAAGGAGGAACCTCTGAGAGATCCTCCATCACTGCTGCTGAGGCAAATAATGAGCTGCAAATAGTCCGTGAAGCTAACGCGGCTGTGCAGGGACAGGATGAGCACGGCTGACCTTTGACCTTTTCAAACAAACTCTCATACTCAAGCTTTGATACAATGAAGAAACCAGATACTGATGCTCACTAAGGACTAATGGGCATTTCAAACCATATTTAAAGCAAGAGCAGAATTTCCTGTTAAGCCTTAAATTTCCATGCCTTTTTATTGCTTTTTTTTCACCTATTTTGGTTTGTCTTTAAGCTAAAAATGCATCACAGCCTTTTTAAGCACAGTCACCATGGCAACATGACGTTTTCAGGACAGCCACAGGTGTCAGATTATGAAGGTAAAGTGATGCAAAATGAATGTATCAATAGATATTGCAGCATAAACGTTGATAAAAAGCATTGTATTACAAATTGTACTGTAGAAATAACACAGATAACCTTTTCTAATTTCCATGTCATTTTCTCAATTCTTGGCTTTCAATAGACGAAACCCAGAACAGAAACTACATATTTACACTTTTTCCTAATTTGCAGTTATTTATGCTACTATTTACCTCCTATCCTCACAAAAATAAGTCCAACTCAGCTCGTTCTTGGCTCCACCGTGCCTCAAAACATCTTCTTTACTCCAGCCACAGAGGTCCATTATTTTTCATCTTTTCAGACACATAAAACCTTCTGCTAACTTGTTGATCTTTGGTTGTTCCTTTTTAGACTTTCCCCTCCATTCAAGCTCTGTGATTGGCCAAAGAAGGAAGTAGTTTCATCATAATTCTGGGTAATACAGCAAAATGATAGTGATAGCAATCGATTTTTATCAAAGAAACATGATTAATAATGGCGCAATAACGGATCAGTCATTGTGGAATTCCACCTGCTTGCAACAAATTCAATCTGCTTGCAGTGTGGTCATTAAAGAATCATTCATTCATTTACCATAGAGTCTCAGAGCAATCCCTCGACAGGATATAAATGCTTGGAAAACTTTTATGGATCAACTAAAGTCAGCTATTGATCACCTGCAGAGTTCCTGATATAGTGTGGAAAACAGCAATAACGCTTGTGATCTATTGGAGTTTTGAAGGTTAATCAAAAATAGGAAGAATCCAGGTTTACTTACAAAGCCTGCGCAGTGCTCACAGAACGTGGGCTTCACGTAGGTGGTCTCAGTAAAAGTGTGGATGAAACCCATCTTACAGTTCAGCAGAGAGCTAGCTTTCATAAAGTAGTCTATCATCTCCTCTCTGCTGATCTTCCCGTCTCTGTAAGAGCAGACAAGAGGGAGATGAGCGCCTCTTCGTTTTATTAAAAGCACACGGATAAAATCCTGTTATTGCTCACTGGTTCTTGTCCAGCTCTCCGAACTTGCTGAGGTATGGGAAGTTGTTCCTGATCGCTTCAAATTCATCCCTGGAGATGTGGCCATCGCCATCTGTGTCGAAGTTCTTGAAGACTGACTGTAAGAAAACATGAAATTTTACCATGAATAAAAGGATTCCTGCAGTATTTATAACATGTAACGTGACCTGATCCATTATATCTCATCTACATAATATGATACTAGATCTCACCCTTTCCCAGGACAGAGTGGTAAGCTTTCTTTTATGTTATTTCACAAAACCAGGCTACTTATTTAGGATGACTACTGTGATTATGAGTAAAAACATTTGTAAGGTTGTTGGGAGGGACACCAGTGACATTCATTTGTGAACTGTTATTAAACAGATAATTATTTTTTACTTTTTCATTGTTCTACTTCTTCTGTCGATCATGATTATGTTTAGGTATTGAAAATAGCTTTGGCTGGTTTCTAAATCTAATCAAAATATTTTTGTTATGTACTATGATGTAAGTTTATACAGTGTCATGTCAAATGTGGACTCTGAGTCTGTAAATAAAGTTTATGTTTACATGCTAAGCTAGAGAAATTAGCCAAAAAAAGTTTAGGTATAAACATATATAATGTAGTATACTATAAAAAAGATTATATAATTGGGCTTCAAGATCATGTACAAAATAAGTCATACTTAGCCATTTTACCATTTCTAAGCTGTTTTTTTAATGGGACTAAACATGTTGTCAATAGGTATGACTTTAGTTTTTTGTGAGACTTTCAGAATGCTCCAAAAAATAAAAAAGTTGTTGGAAAGTCATATGAAATGGTGCAGCAGGAGGTTTGCAATGAAAAGACTCTGCTCATATCACATCTAACATACCCAGGAATGAACATACAGACCACAACTGAAAGGGAAAAATAACTGCACAAACAGAGAAATAGCAGGGAGGCAGGAAACTGTGGTTGTATTTCTAACAGCAATATCTATCTGCAGTCTGTTAGCACGAGCTGCTTCTGGTTGTACCAGACTAATAAAGCAACTAAGTGAGCCTAGCTGCTTACTAATTCAAAATCTGCTTACATAAGCAAAAACAGATGTTTTCAAAGCAGCGCAGGGCCGGATTTACTAATTAGGTTAAATTAGTGTGAAGGTTTGATACTAACGAAAAGGCAAGCGGCACTTTTAAAGTAAAAAGTTATTGTGTAAAACTAAATTACTATAAGACCAATGGCAATTTTAGGAGGGTAAGAAATGTTATTGGCCACCACTGAAGCCATTGTTCTTATTGGTAGTTCCACAAGTTTAAAATCATGGAGACCAAAGAGTCACAAACTGTATTATTTATTATTTGTAATCTTTATTGTTGCTGATTGTTTCATTTAAATTGTTGCATTCGTTCATGTTCTTTTTGCTATTATTCCCTTAATAAAGTGCAATATGAATGAAGTTGAGTTGAATATTGTCATGAAATGTGAATCTGTGTTTACTGAGTCAACAGGTGACACCAGATCAATCTTTATTTATAAAGCATTTTTCCACAGAAAAGGCTTCACATTGAAACTTGATGAACAAAAAGGCCAATCTTTACCCATATACACACTCACACACACAAACACACATAGATATACACAAAATGCCATCTCTTAAAGTGCAGTCCTAGCCCTCACCTGTTAATGTTACAGATGTATTTATTCAACAGAGCTAACATGGTTTAACATGTTTAACCAGTGTGTGAAACATGGGTGGAGCGAAGACTGGGGTAAAGGGGTTTTAGACCCTCTATTATCCTTACAAGCGGAGTCACAATTCATGTTGTAAATTCTAGGAGCTACTACAACATGTGCACCTGTGTTAGCTGGTTGGTTATTGGTTTTCTGTGTGTTTACCTGTAATATAAGCCACAATAAAACCTGCTTTCCTTTTTAAGATACAAATTAGCTCTTCTCAATTAAGATATTTTGTTTTCTTTTTGACATCACAACAGACTTATTTAAGGATTTTCACGCACCTAAGAAATTCATTTAAGTTTCTTTCCAGAATTGACAAAGTGATTAATCTTTCTGAAGTGCAAACTACCAGATTTAAAGAAACCTGTGCCCAGTGCTTCCTCTAGTCCATTGTTGTCTTTAAAGCAGATCTCTGTAACTCTGGGTTTACCATGCAGTGCACACCCCAAAGCTGTAGGTGGAGCTCCATAGTGAAAATAGGCGACAGACGCAGAAGAATGTTGTAAAGCAGAGGCAAGCAGAGGCAACATACGGTTTGTTCTAAACAGGCGACGGCGAGTCACCTTTGCTTCAAAGGTATGTAGTAAAAGTAATTATCCAAGCAGTATAAAAGCAAAAAACTAATCGCAGATTAAATATGCATGTCAGTCCAAGTGAATTCATGACCTGCCGTATAGCAGTAATCCAAAACAATGTATCGTAAGACCAAAACAAACGCATCAATGGGCAAAACTGCAAGCGTGGTTTCTGGTATAGTGAGACTTGATATAGGAGAAAATGTCAGCTTTTTCATCTCAACCGGTGAGTCAAGCAAAATAATTACTTCCAAGCAGCTTTATGATATATAACAAAGTTGCATAGAGCCTCTTTCATTTTAAGTTTGTGTCTATTATGTTTCTGGTATAAACAACAGCTGGCTGTTGTTATCAATTATTATGTTGTTACTGTATTGTAGGCTTGTTCATGAAAACATGGCTCAATATGTGAGGGTCAGGAAAGCAGTGTTGTGAGACGAGTTTCAGCTTCTCCTATTCATATTATTCTGTGATCATTTGTTTCTGAATTACTTCTTCTAAATGTACCTCAGGAGCAAAAGATAAGCTAAAAAGAGAAAAGGCCTCACTGAGAGGAGGTTGAGCTGAGATAACTATTTGAGGAATACTTGAGATGTGGGATAAACAGATGAGATCTCATAATGTCTCAGATTCATCTGATAAATGTCCCAGATTCAACTTGTGTTTTTCTCTTAAATCCTCCTTCAAAATGACTGAGATAATTGGGATTAGAGCCATAAATTTATGAGATCTCATCAGTTGTGTCTATGGCTTTATATGGCATTTGTATATTCTTACTGCTCGGTCATTTTGGAGGGACCTTTTTTTCCAAGTCGGTGCAGATGGAAAGCCATCGTGGTACCAACGTCACTTATTCTCAGCTGCTTGGAATTCCGAGACAACCACAACATACTATAACTTCTGTCTAATCTTGGCTACCCCATCAAAAATGTCCACACCAATCAGAAGTCTTGCTGCAATGCTCCTCACAATGTGCAGAAGAGACATCTGGGGCTCACTGATACGTACAGAGCTGTTAAGTTATCATTTGCTTTTCTACAGCGCTTCAACTTTTTAAGACATGTAGAATGTTGTGGACGTAGATGTAATCGACATCTAGATGTAATCGTAGATCCATGTAATCGACACAGCAGCGAAATGACATACTGAGTCTGCCGGAAATGTAGATGAAAGGAAACAATACAAATCAAAATGAACCCAATATAGATCCCTGAGTTACTCCAGGAATGACTAATGTTGTGGAACAGGAGCAGGATCTGCCACTACTGTCAGCAGTATTTACTGTAACTTATGTGAGACAATAGACTTGTGATGCAAGATAAAGAGTATCTGTTAATATTAAGTCTATCAAAGTTAAATCATATTTATTTTAACAGAAGTATTTTTTTCACTGAACAAATATCATCATCATCAGCCTAATTTCTGGAAGTGATGTAGAAAATAGGTCATGGCTCTGAAGGTATAAATAGACTCATAACGGATCTTTTACTTGGACAGTTCAACTTTAAAGGTCAGAAAGTTGGTTTTTGGGACAAGACTGTGGTATTTACTAACATAATTCTTAGTCAGAGAGCATTATAACCTAAGAGAAGCCAACTCAAAATGGCAACAATTCCAGGTATAGAAAATGAAACTTAAACTTGGTGATAAGCGTGACATGCAGCTCACAGCTAATTCTAACAATCTGGCCCTCGCACAACGGCAACTACGAAATTAAGAAATGAACAAATCAGGATCATTCATCTGTTTATAATCTATGTCAGATGCTAACAACTTACATAGATGTAACATTATGATAAATATCATGTTAGAAATACATTACATACTGTCAGAAGAAAATAAAGCTGCATTGTTATAATTTTCTATCAACATATTTTGTGTATTTTAAACTGTCTGCATATTATCAGTAGTTACAAGGAGAGCTCTCTGGTCTTTCAAAGATACACATAGGGACATCACAACTTGCGTCATGCTAAAATGACCTTGCAAGAAAGTTAAAATAGTTTTATTACTACAGACAATTGGTTCTTCGGGTCGTTTCTTGTATCACAATGTAAAATTAAGGCAGTTTTTCTCAACCTGGTCCTGAAAGACCATTGCCCTTCATGTTTTAAAGCACCTCACTCAGATGAATGGCTCATTAGCAGGCTCACAAAAAACAGTCTGTTAAATCTGCATCAGGTTTGTTGGAGCTGGACAGAGCTAAAACTCGCAGGACCAGGATTGACAAACACAAGATTAAGGGGTGCTGTTGCCTTTCCCCAAATATGGATGATACTGAAAATTTTGTTATTGATACAATACCATTAGTATATGGTGCTTTTTCGTCAATATCGATATTGATATTGATACTGATATGATACTTTGTTCTTTTATGGAAAAATACCTAATCACCCAAAGGTCAAAACATAAATATTTGAAAGAAATTCTTCTAAAATTATAATAAAATGGATTCAAATGAATTTGAAAAAGTAGTTCAAAATAAACAGGATATAAAAAGAACCAAAACTATGGACAACAAATTAAAATAAAATTAATTACATTTCCTTTACTGAAAACTCATAATGCTGAATCATGTGATGTGGAAGACCTGAAATCAACATGGCCGGTATAGTTTTAAGATGTGAATAATATAAAATAGCAAGATTTACAGTGAAAGCAAATGATAAAATAACTCTGTTTTCCCTTTCATCACACAATTGTTTGACACAAATAAAGTCCATAGAGCAAATCAACAAAGCAAAAGCAAATCCTGCTAGTGGGTGGTTCTCATCCACATTCGTTGGCATTTTTTTTAAACCAAAGTGCTCTGCAGAAAAAATATCCATATCATCCAACTGCAGTCGACAGATATCAACACTGCTCATCGGATCGATATTATCAATACAGGTATAGATCTGCTCATCTCTACCCCAAAGATAACAGATGATAATAATTATTCCCTTTCTTTTCCAGCGAATGTCTAAATGTCACAATTATCCTTGAGAGAGAGAAGAGTGTGAGGGCGCAGACAAACTCACCTCCACCATCTTCTCTATGTGGTTCTTGATGATCGTCGGGTCTGCATTGGGCTTCACCGACACAGCCCACTCATCAATCATAGAGGGCTTGGGTTCAGGTGCGGGGGAGGGGCTGGAGTTCTGCTACACAGTGAAAAATGAAAGTCCAAGAGGTCGATGTAACAAGGTAATATTGCAAATACTAAAATCTTATGACCAAATGCTGTCATATTTGTACATATTTAGCCACAGATCCTTTCACATGACACAGAATCTTTCTGAAATAAAGATGATTAAAAAGAATATCACCAATATAAAAAAGTAAATTGTTTTTAAAATTACAATACAACAAATAAGACTTTCTACTGACAGATTTCTACCAAATATGACATTCAACAATGAAATCTTGCTGACTTGAGAGAAAAAAAAACCTTTATCTAATAATAACCAGTTGCAGTAAATGGTTATTCCTGACCACAGTACAACAAACTAAAGGAAATACCAGCTTGGGCTTCTGTATGCATCTGTCCAACAAGGAGAATGATTGTTTAAATCTACAATGCAGGGTGTGCGGCTTACTGCTTGCTTGCGAGGTTCCCTCTGTAGAGACATCTGATAAATCTCCTCCTCTGTGTGGTACTGGTCCAAAGACACCTGCACCAAGAGTGTGAGTGAGTTAGTTCTGAATTCACAGCCAGCCATCTGGATCATCACGACACATTTCAGATTTCATTCGTCCAAACTTTCTTTATTGTTTTAAATATTTTTTAGATATGGGGTGTTTGGAGGATTATTTCTATGTTGTTATAGTCCTTCTTGGCAGTGAATCTTCTTCCCTTGGAAAGCCAGCGTAGGTACCAGATCTGCTCGGTGGTCATCAGCTGATGGATACCCAACCCGATGGCTAATAGAGAGACACAATCTGGTTTAATTAAGATCCTGATCAACTCAGGGCTCTATCAGTCAGATTGGCTCTGGGTTTTAAAACCTCATAATCTCTGTCGCGATTCACCAGATTTTTTTGCCCGATCTTCAAGTTCTCATATAATACTACAATTCTGCGAATTCACCTGAACCACATCCAGTCAATCATATGTGAAATGAAACATGCAGAACCAATCATACAGCATACATCATCAGTAGGCCCCGAGCCGATCTGACCACCCAAGCAGATCTGGTACCAACACCAGTTTACTTCCTGTTTAAATGGAGCCATATTTGTAAGGACAAGAGAGTTTTACCCTGGTGCAGGGGGAATAATGGGAATCCATCCCTCAGCAGTGTGTAGCCAAGCATGAGAAGGAGGCTGTTCACTCAGAAAATAGAAGTACCTGGTAGTACTTTAAGGTGTCCAAAGGATTGCCACTGGGATAGTATCTTTGAAGACACCATTGTTGAACCAGTGCTGTACCTCTGGGGGGCATTTTATACCCGAAAGTCTTTATAAGGTACTGCAGTTACGGGTTAGAGTTAGAGGGGTTAAATAATTATCCACTACAGAGGGTACCATCCCAGCAACAATCACTGGTTACCCTAAAATTACAATTAGATTCTTTATTTTCTGAGTGTCGACTGCTGAGGCCTGTTTGTTATAGAAATTATTAAATTACATGCATGTCTTATTTTCTTCAGACTTCTATCATCCCATCCAATAAACCGAAGCAGAACGAGCTGTTTGACTTCGGCAGAGAAGATTTGTTCACATACTCAACTCAGCTGCACATCATACAAATGTATTTGCCGACAAATGTGGCTCAATTAAAGCTGAGAACAAAGTGGTAGATTTATTACTCAGAAAATGAAATGAAAAAACACTTTATTCATCCTAGAGGGAAATTCAATATTGGATATTTCATCAATAGAATTGATACAATGAAGAAATAATCCACCAAGCGCTCATTTGAAAAGACACATTATTGTCTTTTCTCTAAGAAGATTGAGTAAGTACATCTTTCATGAGACACACCTGCTAATGTTTCATTTAGAAATGGGCCTTTATTGGCCCATTTGGCCCCGATATTTTTTGTCGGGATCTGTGTGTTGTTGCTTTCTAGTTTTAGATGTTGCATCTTCTGTTACCGTCTAATTAAGTTTTCCTCCCGGTAATTACTTGTATTGTTTTAGTAGAGCATGCATTGTTGTTCTAATTTTGTTTAATTGAAGGTTTACTGATCTCTGTGCCCACCTGCTTGTCCTCTTCCTACATCTTCTACGACTGTGACAGTTTCCTGTATTGTGAAATCTAATCCGCAGCAGTTGCAGTCTCTCTCTCTCTCTCTCTCTCTCATTACTTTCACACTTCGGTCACATGACGTCACCCGAACCAGCTTCATTAGCTGACATTTGTCAGATGTTGTGGAAAGCTCAGGAAGTTGGTTAACTCTGTGCCTCACGGCGTCTTTTCATTTGTTCAGTTCTGCATGCGGCACTTAGAGTTTGAGATTCAAATCAAAGACTTGCCTCAGGATTTCCGCCCAAGTTTAAATGTTACTGAAAGGAAAGAAAGTCACTCAATAAAGCGGCTGTGTGCATTAATGAGACACTTGGAAAACTTTGCCCAACAAAAGATTACTAAATACAAGCTCGTTCACGCAAAAGTGGGGATGTTAAAATGAAAATATAAACTCAACACAAAGTTTTGCAAATCTGAATAGATTATCAAGAACATCTCTGGGAAGTTTTAGCATTTTAAGGACAATTTAAGCTAATTTCAGATGTTATAGCAACAACATGTCTAAAAAAAATTGGAACATGGTGAACAAAAGGCTGGAAAAGTCATTGGCATATAAAAAACAACTAGAGGAACATTCGACAATTAATGAAGTTGCCAGGCAACAGGTCAGTCACATGACTGGGTAGGCCTATAAAAGGAGCATTTCAGAGAAGCGTAGTCTCTTAGATGGACACCAGACTTCCCTTCTTCATCCTGCTCAGACTTTTTACAGATGTGTGTCACATTCAATTTAAATATTGGTTCATCACATTGGAAAATTATTGAATCCTGTTCTTATGTTATCCCAACTCTTTTGAAATGGGGTTGTACACCCATATGTGTATGGAAGAATAAATACAGATGCAAAGGACAACAGGAGCTCTGTGGATTCATTTCTCATCGACCGATGAGCAATTTCCATAGATAACTTCCTCTCTCACCCATCCAACGAGCCCATTTAAAGCTCTTTTCAGACCCAGAACCCTCCACCTTCTCCACATGACCACATTTAGCTTCAAGAGAAATATAAAATTTAGTTTTTTTATTTGATTATTTCTGATTCTAGTGTTTTTTAAAGTTCTTATATAACCCAAATTTAACTTTCTAACCAGTGTACGAATAATTAAAATACAGCCTGCTCCCTTCCCGCTCATGGTAACAGATGACAAAGCAGCATTTATTTATTTATTTATCCATTCATTTATCGTTTATTTACTTACTGCCACACATACTAACCCGCTACATTTATTGTTGGTGGTTTCTTCGGACCAGCTCTCCTTGTACTTGAGTTTCCTGTTTTATTGAGTTCAGAAAGGGCAAAGCGCTGTTCTTCATGTTTTCACCCTGTGATTCAGTGCAGTTCATACAAGTTCAGGACAAAGGTTAAATTTATTCCTTCATGAAATTCAAAATCATGAAACAGAAACCTTATTTGAAAGGCTTAAGGGATTTAGTAACGGACTACTGTATGTATGTCCTAATTTGGGCAGAAAACGGGTTATACATATATGCATGCAGGGTTGGCTTTATCATAACTTCCCCCACCAAAAATAATTACACCAGTATTACAATTTCCCTCTGGAATTAATACAGGATTTCTCTACTCATGTCATGTAGGAGTCGGTCACATCCGACTAGTTCTTGTAAGTAGTTCTGTACTCAT
Source organism: Craterocephalus eyresii (assembly GCA_037177035.1). NCBI lineage: Eukaryota > Metazoa > Chordata > Actinopteri > Atheriniformes > Atherinidae > Craterocephalus > Craterocephalus eyresii. Next base: position 15,723,631 of record JBBBVT010000005.1, on the reverse strand, counting down.
CGTTCTGTTACTACATTGATATTTACAGGAATTATAGGAATGATTTATTGCATGAAAACCTGCATTACTGGCGCAAAAAGGTTTAGAGTCACGTTAGCTTTGGTCTGTAGCACTTTACTGCTGTTGTTCTATAAACATTGCTGGAAGACATGGAAAAGTTAAATCGATACAGGTCACGTGATCCCATGATTGGCAGATCCGCTACCACAAAATTACAATGTCTGGTTACAGAAAGGACACTCATCAAACTGTGTACATTGACACCAGAAATCATCCATCATTACTCACATAAGGCTGATGTTAGGGCCCAAAGTTACACAGTATGTCCCTTTAATTCAAATAAATACTGCTGTATGATGCATAAAGGGGCAAAGTTTTCATTTGATCAATTTGCCTAAATATTGGGTAAAAATTTGATTAACTGTTGTTTGCCCTGTCTGCACATCTCTACTCTGATGCAGCGTCTAAGTTAGGCCCCTTTTTCTCTCACAGCCTTCATTATTTGTGGTACAAATTTATAATTAATGATCAGATCTATATGAACAGTTGTTGTTCTATATGTTGTTCTTCAAGCTGTTGTTCTATATGAACAACTGCTTGTTTCTATATTAAAAAAGCAGTTGAACAGGTGGACTTATAAATTAATATAATATGATGAAAACAAAGTTTTCCTTCTTCTAGCTGACACTTTCCTTCCTTTTAGGAGTCTTGAGGGCTCAATCGACTTTCCCTTCACCTCATTGCTGCAAAACAAGACTCAAGTCAACTCCAATAAGTGCTGCGGTGAGATAATTGTGTGTCCACCATCCAAAACTTTCAACACGCTTCTCATACAAAAGCTGTGAGGCTGCTTTCTGAAAGAAATAAAGATGAGCAAACAAAAGGAAGGCCAGTAGCAACCTCACACCAGCGCTGGCAGCCAGGCTGAGTAATTGATCTACTGGGATTGTTTTAGCTCGCCTTCTGAAATACAGGAAACATCTGCCACAAAACACTGAAACATAAACACACACACACACAGGAGCTGTGAAGCACGGGCCTACTGCAGCTCCTTCACCTTCCTGTATTTACTCTGAAATCTGTTCCATTTCAACACAAATAGATTTTATGAAATGAAAATGTGTTTTGGGAGCATTTTATTTGCTGGTGGGGGTTTCCAACGCTGCTCTAATGGCCTGCGGTGTCTGACAGATGCTGAATGCACTGCAGCAGAGGGCCATAAAAAGGAGGGAAGTGGATCAAACAGGAAAGGAGTCTGATATAACTCAGTTATGTTCAGAGGGAAAAGTTGCTTTTTATGCTTTAATGAGATTTCATGAGGGGTTTTTTTCTTTCATTTGCTTTGAGAAACAAATAGAAATGATCATTAAATACAGAACAAATAAATAACAGTGAACAATTAGAGCAGGACTGCACTAGAAGACATAAAGGGCTTTTCATTAAGGATATCATTCCATGTCAGCTGCTTCAGCTCAGAAAAGGAACAATGAAAATTCTCTGTAATTAAAGCTCCTCTGCTGGAATCGATTAAACGCCCACGGACTTATCTACAATCATTAAAAAGTGTTTTTCTGGGAAAATAATTCAAAGTCTTGTATAGAAACAGAATTCCGCCTCATCGCATGTTGGGCTCCGTTTCTAGTTCATCTTCAGCAGAAGATGAACAAACTAAGCCGAAACCACTCTAAAGATGAAGAAGAAACACTCATCATCTCTCTAGGTACGCCTGCTCACCTGCTTGTTAAGTCTAATCAGCCAATCACATATCAGCAACTACCAGGTATATAGACACACAACCACCTCTAGGGTTTTCAGAGAATGGTCTGAAGAAGAGGAAACATCCATTTGTTGATGTCAGAGGTCATAGGAGACTGGGCAGACTGGTTGGAGATGATAAAAAGGCAACAGGAAGTCCAGTCAGCACTGGTTTTCACCAAGGTCTGCAGAACATCGTCTGTGAACACACAACACGTCCAGCCTTGAAGCAGATGGGCTCCAGCAGCAGAGACCACACCGGGTGTCCCTCCTGTCAGCTAAGAACAGGAAACTGAGGCTACAGTTCACACACACTCACCAGAACTGGACAGTAGAAGATGGAGAAACGTTGCCTGGGCAATATCAACCAAATTTCATATCTCAATATTTTTTACCTAAATCGCGATATACGATATTCATCTCAATATAATTTTTTTGATTAAGTAACCAAAGAGAGTTTACAACCTTGAGCACTAAATGCACTCTGATTAAAGATATCAGCACACGTGCATTAAAAGAGTTGACTGAAATGTATTAATCTGTATTATTATACGGCTCTGTCGAATCAAATGCACTGTAACGCCCGGCTTGTTTGAATGAGCTTTCCCAACATTGTAGCGATTATAATTTTCATATAATGACCCATGAAAATAAATAATGACGCTGTCATGGGCAATGGCTTTATTTTCCTTTTTTAACTGCTGAACCTATTATTACTCCGCAGCGAAAGTAGTCCGGTTACTTATCTCAATGGCAGAAAAACAGAAAGCGAGTGCTTAGCGACACCCTGTGGTAGAAAAATAGATGACTTCCCAATTAATTTTAACTTCTATGGCGAGTGTGTGGATTTTGAGCTCTCGATCCAGGCCGAGTTGGACTCACCCTTCAAAACGCAAACAACAAAAATATGATAAAGAGAAGATCAATGGCAGGAGACATAAGCAACTAACAGCAGAAGATATAGATATAGCCTGTGCTATGCCGCCATGATTCAACGAACAAACGTTCCTAAGCAACAATAGGCCGACTGTCGGGAACTATTTTACTCACAAATTACCAGTAAATTATTTGGCATTCACAAAAATGTGACACTTTCATTTTAATTTTAGGTTTTGCAAGTATCTGTATAATAAATAGGATAATGTATGGAATGTAGGTCATTACCTGTACATATCATGTACTTAAAATAATGAAAAATGCTTTTCACTGACCATAACAAGTTACAGTTGTGTAAAAAAAAGATAGTTATGACTCAGAACAAGGTATCACAATACAATATTCCTTATTTCTATATTTCATGTGAAAATGTCTCCATTTTGGGCCCCTTAGTCTCAGCATGTCCTGGTCTAACCAGCACAGCCTGCCTGAGTATCACTGCTGATCATCTCCACCCCTTTCTGAGCTCAGTGGAGCATCTTCTGATCCTGCTTCCCGCAGGATGATGCTCCAAGTCACAAAGCTCAAAACAAAGAGTGTACTAGACTCCAACGGCTCCACAGCCGTCACATCTCGGTCTACAATTCCACATTTGGGATGTGGTGGAACAGGAGATTCTCATCATGGATGCAGCATCTGTGTGATGCTTTCATGTCAACATGGAGCAGAACTTCTGAGGAAGGTTTCCATCACAGAATTAAAGCAGTTCTGGAGGAAAAGTAGGTCCTAATAAAGCAGACTTGGAGTGAAAGCTGATACTTTTATGTACCGTTCATTATACATCAGAAGCATTAGAAATGTTTTTCTTATAAGTAACTCAGGCCCTTTGTTCTGCCTACATTTGCTATGAATCCTTTAATAAATGCAAATGAATCTGGTTTAAAATGTTTAAAAGTCAACACATAAATATGGTTTTATTTGTCTTTAAAGTTCAGTTTTTAAAAATAAATAAATAAAAAAGCTAAAATTTGTTTTTTTGTGATAATCTTTATGTTTAGTTTTTCTCCTTTAAAAGAATCATCTTTAGTTAAAGATTAAACAACCTATAGTTTCTTAGTTTAATTCTTCTCCTTGTCTGTGATCAGACTAACTTCACTTAACAGAAATTCTGATTATTAAAATCAATCAGTTTTTTCCACTAAAAGTGATTCTCTTTGTTCTGATGGGTCCATTTGAACACTTTGCCTTTAAAGGTTCCATTTCTGAACATTTTGGCTTCATATCATCCAAGTCTGAGCACAGATTTGTCCCATCTGGCCACAACAGTGTGCCTGAACACGAGCCAGAAGAAAGTCGGTTTCATCCATTTCTTCGTCTTTTTCTATATTTTTCTGATCAATAAATTGCTTTTAAATCTGTTGCACTTCATACAGATGAACCAACATTCATCCTGTCTGCGATTTTCCTCTTGCAGATCAGAATTTGGACTCTTTCCGTCTTCGTACTCACCGTGAGCAAGTTGAGCAGGTCTGTGTTGGCGTCGATGCTGGGCGGCGTGGTCTGGATGAGCGCCAGCTCCTGAAGGATGGCGTACAGCTGCTGGGTTTTTGCCAGGTTGACCCGAGTCTTCTCTTTGTCGTTCCAGTCCGGCAGCGCCACGTGCACAGCGATCAGGTCTTTCAGGTGAACGCCGAGTATGGGGAACCTGAAGCCCGAGCACTCGGAGAAACGCTTACGGTAGTGGCTGTAGTTCCCACACGATGTCACCAGCTCGATTAAGTTGTTAAAAACCTGAAGTTGAGAGAAGACGAAGGGGAAATAATCAGTTTTCAGTGGCAGGAAGGACATCGGAGGAATCATACAGGAAGTTTGCTGTGGCTGAAGTTACATGGTGCTGCAGGATTATTTTAATGAAATGCATTATTTTCATTTATTTCGTACACATATGTGCCATGTTAAATCACTGTTATATCACAATGTATGGATTACCAAAGCAATTCATTAATCAACTGGTTTAGATCAGCTGGCTTCTGACAGGAGAATCATAAACGTTGTGCTGAAGCATGGAACGGTCATTTAGCAAAAAGAGTACATTGAGGCAAACATAAAATGGTTCCTATACTTTAGCAAAAATGAATAAATAAACAAACAAACAAATAGATAAATAAATATTTTCAATAAAATGTTTACAGAGTGGGACCATGGTATAGGTGGATTAAACAACTCAAACCTGTGCATGCATAAAACTGTGTAATATACAGGTTGAAGTTGTTTAAAATAAACATCAATTTTATCAATTCTGTTTTAGATCTGGGGGTTGGGAGGGGTTCTGATTGGACAGGAAGTGGAAGTGGAAGTGGAAGTGACATAGTTATGTATACCGGTCTAAAAACAAACTTTCTTTCCTATACAACTCCAATATCGAAAAACCTCATAATAAGAACATTTTTTGCTTGATTTGATTCCAGTTTTAAAGCAGCAGCTAGTCTCTAGCATACTACTTTACTTTCACATATAGTATGCACTCAGTCTGAGCCCAAT
>JBBBVT010000005.1:15681036-15707234 GCA_037177035.1 Craterocephalus eyresii | reverse complement strand
TCCTGTGTTGCTCATCTGAAGTTTCCCAACGCATAAAACTGCCACAAAAAAGAAAGTCCTCATTCTTTTTCTTTTTCAAGGGTAAGTGAGCCCTTCATCATTTCTCCAGCTGGATGGACGATTAACATTAAATCCCAATAATTAGAAGGGGTGAGCAAATTCATTGTTAATCGATTCATTTTGATGGTGGCATAAAGATTCAAAAACTATTATTTTTCTAAGCAATTAATTGATAGTAAGAGAGATTTAAAGTGTGGCCTGGACCCTCCAGGCAACAACCAGTAAACAAGATACCAGCTACTCTCTCAGCCGCTGTTACTGGGCGTGAGATTGACTCATCGGGTTTGAAAGTTAGCGTTTGGAAACGTTTATGGACATTAATTACTCCATACGGTTGTTGTTTAACCCCAAGAGTACTACTAATAACATGCGTTCTCATCACAGGGAAGAGCTGTTCTGTCCATATTGTTGCTCCTAACTAAACACATTACAGTATCTTGGAGATTTCAAGAAGAAAATATTGACATAATATGAAAAATATGTTGGACTTATTTATGCTTTGGAATAGATAAAAGATAGTGGGGTGTTTTTTTGGTTCCTGAATAAGAAAAAAAAGATGCACTGAAATTCCTGCAAATCAGTTTATAATTAAATGAATGGGACACCTATGGCACATCCTACTAATAAATTCCATAAATACTTTGGTTTACTTCCGAGCACTCATACAGCCTCCATCATGCTGCCACCCTACTGGAAAAAAAACATTAAATAACACTAAATCTCTCTTTGGCACCAAAAATAACCCTCAAAGAGGAAAATGTTTCCAGACAGTATCACTGCCTGGTGACACGTTGTTTTTATTCCCCTTGTTTCTGTGGCATGTAACACTGAGTTCCCTGCCAATTTGAGGAATCCCAGAGATGCAAACATCACATCAGCTGAGCTCAGACTGACCAGGATCTTGCAGAAGGATTTATACTCCAAGTAGGTCAGGTGTTCCGCCAGTTCGCACGAGTCGAGGTGGTCAAACAGCAGGGACATTTTCCTCTTCTTGGACACAGATGGGACACGCTGAGTCACCTGCCGTTTCCATTTATATGATGGCCTGAGAGGGAGGGAAAAAAACAGCAGCTTTCTCTTTAATGGCCTACTGGAGCAAAACTATAAAATATTACTTTACAGCCAAAGCAAAAAGTAGCAGTAAAAGATGAAAACTGCATCATTTCCATCTAAAATGAGATATGAACAGTTTAGTAAAACCTCTACAAACTACTGCTGTTCACCTTTTTCTGCTGAATTTATTTTAGAAAGAGTAACTTTAGGTCGAAATCAGTGACACATTCATATTTTTTTATATAGCAGGGAAGTTGAGGGCACATAGAAATGTTTTTTTTATGAACAAATGATAATGACAAGCTCACAGGTAGTAAAACAGCATGCTGAAACAGACAGACATACAGTATTTTACAGCCAATTCACTCACACGCTGTCCAGGTCAATGAGCTGACTCTGGCTCTCATTGCCTTCAGTGCTCAGGAGGTCTTTATAGTCTTTGATCTGGTCTGCCAGCTCTGGGTTCAGATTGAACTCTGCGGGAAACTCAGAGATCCAGTACCTGGAAATAAAAAGGCCAAAGGCATAACAGATAGAAATGAACATATGCTGAGAGAACTAAAGGAAAATAGACCTGCTTACAAGTTCAGGGCCTTTTCAGGTTGAGATTTTCATCGACTGGCTGGTTATATAATGAAAAAATTGTACTTTTCACCAAGTGATAGGATTTCTGTAAGGTGTGCTATTAATGTCAACATTTACAGGCAGCAAAACACATCAATCAAACACATCAAGATGACTAGCTAAAGAAAAAGGAGGGGAGTGAGAGATGAGAGATGGAAAGTAGAAAGGCTGGAGCAGAAGATGAGATGAATGACAGGCAGAAAAAAAGCTTCATTACTTTACAAGGTGGCATATTTTTGATCGGCGCTCGCCAGTGCAGCTCTCCTCTTGAGATCTGATCCACAAGTCAAGGTACAAGCTGATTTCATCATTGCTGCATCACCCCCTGCTTTATCTCAAATCTTATCATATCTTATCATATCTTAAACTTTTAGAGATTTGGGAGAACAAAAGTGATTAAACGTTCCCTTTTCGGGGTACCTGCATCCCCGAATCCTGATTAGAGACTTGCCTTAAACACTAAATACACCAAAAGCATAGTAAAAGGATACTTGAGCACAAGCTTCTTAGCCATGTCAGCCGACGGGATGTACCAAGGGTGCATCATGAGGAACATCCGGACCAAGGAAACATCCTTCAAATTTCCCTTCTCGTCTTTTAAAGCAAAATTTTATTGTTAGAGCCTATCTGCTTTAGTCAGGCACTGAAATGTAAATCATCAGGTTTTGTAATAACAGATTCAAACTTACCAAAGGCTTGGATGCACGCTTCCGCCAGCTCGTCCACAGTAGCAGATTGCTCAGACAATATGGACTCCATGGTCCTCGTCCTTTCTGACAGCTTTTGCCTTATTTCCCTTTGTGTGGTTTGGCTCCTGCGATTCTTACTGAACACAAAAGAAGATAAAAGTGAGTTCATCTGAAGCATCTTCAAGCATCATTGTAGCATATCAACCCGATTAAAGGACAAAGAAGAAGTGGAGGTGTAAAGAGGTGTAGGTGTAGAAGAGGTGTGGCTGTAGGAAGTGTGTTTGGTGTGGTGTAGAGGAGTTAGAAATGATTCCTCAAGAGATTCTTGAAGATAGACAGGGACCCTTCACCCTGATGGGATTGATGTAAGCCCATCAGTAGTGGTAGAGCCATAGTGGACTGCAGTTAGTAGGGATGATAGTAGACAAAGTTCCTACAAGAGGAACATGAGAGAAATCTATTTGATGGTTACCCACAAGTCAGTCTGTATACAACCGAATGACTTGAATGTGATTCAGGTAGCCAGTGAAGTTCAATGAGTAATGGTGTAACATGTGACCTTCTTGGTTTATCAAAGAGCAGACACGCTGCTGTGCTATGGATCATCTGTAGGGATTTCACTCTGGAAGCTCAGAGAATTTAAAAAAGCCCTGCAGTAGTCAGGGCGAGATCCAAATTGACCTGTACAGTATGTAGGGCTGGGTGGCAGTGGCTTGTCTTTTATTTGTGGTAAAGTGCAAAGCAACATGACGGAAAATCAGATGCAACATGGTCATCAATCACTACACCCTGGTCTCTCACAACCTTTGCTAGGGAGATGGTTATAGAAAAAAAACATTTTTATGCTCTTATTTGGTGCTTTTTAAAGTGAAGTAACCAATCTAAAGTCCTTCTTAAGCTATGTTTGCATTACAGTTTTTTGCTAATGAAAGCAATGTTGTTTAAAATCTCCACTTTGAGGAGGATGGAGATATAAGACATTTAGCGTTTTGTAGAAGCTGTTTTGGTTGTCATGCTTTGCACTTTAGAAAATGAAAGCAGCGACTGATAGTTCAGAGGAAAACCCCATGTGGGCTGGAACAGACCCAAATAACACAAATACTTGTTGTTTAAACAAGCGTACATGACAATGTTCTGCTATATAAGTGTATGTGAACATTCTACGAACTGCGAAAGCGCAATATGTCCAAAATTAGATACTGGAGGGCACCACTAATACACAATACACAGCAATTGTACTTTGAGATTGTGAAAAGCTCCAGTTCTCAGTTGCATTTTATTTTTTCACTGACAACAAAGATCTGTGTTGAAAACGGACTTCCCAAACAAGAAAAATAATTCATGCGGACGAATGACTGAAGAAAAGTCAATATTACAGCTCAGGTTGAAATAAAATAAGAAAGAAAGAAAAAGAAGGAAAAGAAAAAGGCTAGGTTCTCTTGTCAGCCATTATACCAGTGTGGATGCATCACACAGTTCATATATCACAGCCATAAGGTTCAAATGATGAATTAAGAATTTGAGAATGACCTGAGATACATTTAATGAGCTGTGTGATGCTGTTGAACCTCGTGTGGCACTCTGGAGGCAGTTCCTACCCCGAAGCGAGCAGCAAATGCCCTTTGCAACCTGGCAACTTGCTTGCAGTATCCTAGCAATAATGGAAGTGTATGAGAATAGAGTATTCATGTATATGGAAAATGCATAATAAATAGTCCAAACAAGCGTGCACATGCCCCGTCAACTATTTGTTATATTTATACCAGACAAAATGTGAAAAAACTGAATCATTAGCTTGAGGCCGTTAGCTGGCCAACTAAAAAATGTTAATGCTGTCAATTTATTCTTTATTGTCCTATAAAGCAATGGCTTCCAACTTAAATTTCCCACCTTCCTTTTACATATGCTTTGAAAATTGGATTTATATGCTGAGGCGTTTATTGGAATCTGAAAGGTCTGTATAAAGTGATGCTGTCATTCACTGAGGAAAATAAAATAATCCTACGGTTCTTCTGAACAAACAGTGCTCTGCTGCTTCTTTGCTTTATTAAAATGAGTTACCTGGCTGATACATTCAACTCTAGAAGCAGACTCAAGGTTGTGAATACCTCCACATGCAGGGCAAAGATAGTTTATGTGCAAAGTAGGATAGTGTGTTAAAAAGAGAAACAGGGAGGCACTGTGTGCATATCAACAGTATTATGAGTGCCTGACTTATACGTTTCCAACCCTGAGGGTGTGGAGTTCTTCAAGCTCTGGTGAGTTGCTTGGGCACATTAAACCTGATTCAGTTTTAAAGAAATACATCCAGGAGAATGCAAATAATTTTTCCAAGGACATACTGAAGAGTGCTAGTAAAGTAAAAGTGTGACTTGTAAACTGAGCTGCATCAGTGATATATTACAGATTATGCTTTTATTATATCTGCAAAATTTCTATCGATATAGACGAGGACAAGAGACAGAAAGGATTGAGCCACTGCTTGAAAGGAAGACATAATACTTAACAGCTTTACCGTGACATTACATTTAGTAAAACTAACACAAAATGCAATTGCATATTCTCAACCTTTCATTTGCATTTTCTCTGATGTGCAGAAAGGATTGTGGGAACTTTGAGGAAAGCAAAGACACTAAGGAAGATCATTGGAGAGTTCTCAAAGGTAAACCATGGCAAAGCTGAGTATCATCTGCATAGAAGTGATACAAAAACCATTAAAGAATAAGTATTTAAATAAACTAAAATAGATGCTGCTGGAAAAACAGCGGAATGTCTTCTCTACGTCGGGAATGAGGCCGTGCCCCAAGTGGAGGAGTTTAAGTATCTTGCGCTTTTGTTCATGAGTGAGATAAGATGGAGCAATAGGCAGATGAGTGATTAGTGTTATGAATTCAATGTGTCTGGTTTTCAGGTGAAGCCACATATTGTCTGATATGTCTCTGCTGGTAGGACTGTGTGCACCTGCGTGTGCACGTGTGTGGCACTGGTGTGAAACCCCAGCAGAAATCTTGAGGAGAAAAGTGAGAAGTGTGATGGAAATAAGCTAAATGTCATCAGACTGTTTACTTTTTCCAACAAGGGCAAAGTAGAAACGTAGCAGGTTGCATCAAGTAGTCGGTAACTGAAGCCATTTATGTCAACTTTGTGCCCTTGCAAGAATATAGAGGAGTTAATTTTTTTTGATGTCCTGTGGTAATCCTCCATCTGATATAGAAAATATATTTCTGTACGAACACTGAACAGAAGCTGGAATTTAAAAGATTAAATCACAAACCAAATCGCTATATCAGTAAAAAAAAAATCCCAATTAGATCTTCTTCCAATATGGTTCACCCTACCCTCACCCATGGTCACCTACCATGGGTAGTGGTTGAAAGAACAAGATCACTGATGCAAGTTTCCTCCGCAGGGGGGCCGGGCTCCCCCATAAGCTTGTTACATCCTCCACAACAAGCAAGAAATTTGTTCTTGTTCTCGAAGCCGCAAGAATAGGAAAATAGTTTGTTGTTGTCAGGGCATTTCATCCTCCACGGGAAGAGTTGTACAAGGCTGGGCAGGGATTATTGCGAGGGGCTCGTCTGTGTCTCCATGTGAAATGAGCCGGTTATTTTTTATTTTACGTGAAACATGGTAAGTGACAGTGCAAGGCTGCCAGTATCCATGTCTTTATCTGCCGTGTGTTTTTGTACTGTCTCATCACCTCGACAAGTTGTTAATTAAAATTGTTCATTCATTCTTGCATCAGTAGAACTGTGGAAGTCACTACTTCCCCCTTTATGCTTTCATACTTTATCTACACCCACCCCAAATGCCCGACCAATCACACAACATAAAGTTTGACCCGCCTGATGCATCAAAAAGTGTCATCAGTCACGTCCAGCAAGAACAAAACTACGTCATTTTGTTTCAGGGCAACTAGAACTATAACAAAGTTCTCGTTTCTTGTATGTAGGGGCCTTTAGAGATAGGATGAGAAGCTTGGTCATCTGGGAGGACACCAAGCGGAAGCTATTGGATAAACGGATAATATGGATGCATGTAAGACTAAACAAACCTTATAAAGATCAAAGATCATCTGATCAAAAAATATGGAAACACAGACTGATGAAGAAACTGATACTATCACAGAGTAACACATCAGAAATATCTTTCTTACATTGGCTGGTGGCTATGGCTCAGCTGGTTTGTACCTTTAATTAGCATTTATATGTCCACGCCTGCTTTATGGCTGTGAACTGTACTGCCAGACATGGTGAACGGCAGATATGTGTGTGGCTTGTCTAAAACAATGATAAAAAACCACAGGCACAATCTGCAGGAAACCAAAACTTATCTGCCTTGACACGCTTCAGTGCAGTATACAAACACAAATGACTTCATTTCATAACATCACAAATGTGCTGATTAAATACGCTTGAGGACACTTTTATACTGAAGCTATTCTTGGTTTTGAAAAAAGGAACAATGGATGACCACAGGTCCTAAAATCATGTGGTTTGAAGGCTACTCCTATGTAATAGCACTCGCACTTCAGCTGTGACTGATGATCCTCTTTTGTCTTCCCATCTACATAACCTACATCTCATTCTAGTGGTAAAAGAGACCACTGTGGCTCGTGCTGATAAGTGTGATAGTTACACTCGGCCAGCAAAGTTTCCTAACAAAGTCATCACCGGCACGCTTCGCCACTGCTTTTCTGAACGAATAGCTATTGAATGATGCGATGTTAGGAGCATGAGAAGGGTGTGAGAAGTATGTGTACATATGCATTGCGCATGACACAACCAACCCTTTAACCGCACTGTCTCTGCTGCAACGCGGTGGGTGGACACACTCAATTACAGGCTTCACGAGCTGTCGCAGTAACACTCATTTGTGTGGGGATAGAGAGAAGCGAAAACAAAGAGAAAAACAAACTGAAAGCTCTTCAGTCATGATAATCATCACACAGCGAGAAAGAGACTAAGTCACAGAGATGATGAGCTAGAACGGCGCGCTTGAGATGTGCGACTTTATGGCAGCATCTAGATGAAGTGTGAAGAAAATATAGGCAAGTTTTTTTTTTTAAAGGAAAAAGATGGTCTCGTGGCTATAAATAGACCTAAAAAGTTCACCACTGTAAGCGAGTTTCTGCACTCATGAAAAACAGGATCTTCATCAATATTAGTAGGCATAAACTGGAGGAGGCTAAATGGTTTTGATACTGCAGGATATATTATCAGTAATAAGAATCTATAAGAGTACATCTGTTAAACTTCTGCATTTCTGACTTGTGAACAGGCACAGGTGGCCTTTGTGGGATCCTTCAAAGGCTAAAAGACTGAATAATAAATTCCAGGGTACCACATTTGCCGAGACCGAGTCTGCTTTTGACTGGTTCAGTCTGGCACTGCGGCACAAGCTGGGCCCATCTCCATGATGCTATCTTGCCATTCCGAGCGAATGCACCATTCATCATCTCCCTGACAGGCAAGCCTTGTCGCAACCCAGAAAACATTTCTCTCTGAGCTTTCAGCAGAATTCAGCCTGAATCATCCTCGACATGCTCCCTCTTTCTGCCTTGTTTGTCCCCCCTCCATGCATAGTTTCATTTCTGATGCTGTGTCTGTGGCTGTGAAGCAGTGGATTGAGTGGAAGTAGCTCACACTGTGAGAGCTTTGGTGTCATCCTTGGTTGCCTGGTGACGACGACCCAGGGCCATCGATCAGGCAGATTAAGGGGTGGGATGGGGCGCAGCGGGGATAAAGGGAAGTTGACAGGTGCCTGGTCAATCCTGGTCAAGCAGGATCGGCAGTATGCTGCTGCTTTGCTGGGCAATGAAAATGTCACATTCACTGGCGAGACGCAGACGGCTGCTTCTGCCGTTACTGCCTCGGGAAAATCTACAACTCGCCTCGTTCTGGTCAGCATTTTTAAAGTCTTACCCATCATCATTCATATCATTTATAAGTAATTTTCATTTGGGAATATTTTCAGACATTATTTATTCGTAGCTTTAAAAGAAAAAATATACAAAATCATCCAAAATGCAAGTGTGTGTAAGTAATATTGGATGATTTGATGGATTGTAGAAGCACCTCTACACAAATAACTTCAATTCTGATGCTAGCAATCTGTTGCATGGATGTGGAGGAATTTTGGTTCATTAGTAGGCTAAACATTTTTCCATGCATGCTAATGTTAGCATTAGCTAGTAAAAATCTAAACTTAATCAGGAAGCAAGCAAATTCTAAACCAAATCAACGTCTTAAACATTTCACACGTCAAAAAGCAGCACATTAGCATAGTATTCATGCATGCTAATGCCAAAATTTAGCTTTAACTGGGTCAGACACAGAACAATCACTGTGTATTCATGGTTAAAAAAAGGTATACAATGTGTTTTACAATGACAGTAAAGCAAAAAAAACACTAAATATAGAAAACGAGCATTGTTGAGCATGTGCTTTTGCATGTGAAGTCACAGGATAAAGCTCATAAACGTTAGCCCACAATACTGCTTAGCCTTAACATGTGCACGTTTTTCTTCCTGTTCCGTCTCTTATTGACTGTTGTCACTCAGTTTTCCACGAATGACTGATGAGTGGTTTGCTTTCGTTGAACGCTCCAGCAACAAACCATTTGCTCTGTTCTAGAAAAAAACTAGGATATGAAACATCAAGCAAGCTGGCCTGACGACTGAAATGTCACTGCTCTCGCTTTAAGTTCACTAACTGTGGCTTTAATGGGGAAGGATGACTTTGGTGTATCATCAACTTATCTTTTTTCTCTTAAACTGGCTGCAAAAACAAATAAACACCACTTTTTCATATCATCGACACTCTAACCTATCTCTTGACCAACACTGTAGTTTGTCTCAGGAAGTTGTAGTGAGGGTGCTGTGTGATGGGACAGATATAGCTCTCCAGAGGGGCCAACGCAGCGTTTGGCTCTATTTTCAGACTTCAGGCCGGAGTGCTGGGGGCAGGAAGAGAAGCATTTCCTTGTCCCTGGACATACAGAATGCCATGGCGGTGGCGGGGAAGACCGGCTGCAAACAGAGATTAGCAGCTACAGTTGCTCCTCAGGGAGCTGAGCAGTTGAGGTGGAGGGAATGAGGACGAATGGGAGACCTGGAGATAAGGAGAAAGACCGGGAGGCAGGAAACATGGAAAGATGTAGTTGACTGAAGGAGGCGGGAAATTATTGATGGGAGAGAACTGTGAGATAATAAAAAGCTACACTCATGTATGGAGCCCGTCCAACTACTGTATGCAAGAGAGGCAAGCAGCAGTCTTTTAATAATCATAGAGATAACAGGAGGAAGTGAAGGAAAAAAAAAAGTAAATTCGATAAGACATCTGCCAAGAGTGTAATGTTTTATGATGTTCTCGATCACACAAAAACCTCACATCTGGTGGGCTCATATGTCACATTTTAACTTTCAGCCACAAACAAAACTCGTAATGTGTGAAGCAGGAAAAAAAGCATGTTCAGATACATTCTCCAGCCCCCGAAATACAACAATGTGTCATTGTGTCATGCTGTTGCTACTGCTTTGTGTTGGGGCTTCCTGCTCCAACTGCTGTCCTTTAAACAGATGTGAGAGTTTGCTTCATAACAAATACCGGAAGGGTGTTTTGGTATGCAGTGTGCATGTGCATGTCAGAACTTAATAAGAAGCGCAGTGTTGTCACTGATTCATAGCGTTCTCGCTGTGTGATGACTTTAAGATGCGTTTGCTCGATGAGTAATTGACAAAACGCGATATTTCATCGCTTGCAAGGGCGCAATAGGGTTCTCCTTTCAGCAAAAACACTGAGGCGATTCCTGCCAACGGTCGATTAACTTCAGAGCACGCCTCAGTCAGGGTTCATTTTTGGTGCTCTGCAATGCTGAAATCAGGAATCTCACATCCTGTTGTGGCAGGGCGTCTCATCTCACAAATACAACATTTTAAAGCCGCAGGCTGAAGATTTCACATGTTTTTGTGCTGACGATCCAAATGAGTATTTTACACCAGTTTCAACAGTTTCTGAACTTCATGTTTAGTTCATTTGCTCCTCCACTCCGCTGTGAATAACATGCAACCGTCATTCTGAGCTTGTTTTGAGTGTGAATGTTGGAAGTTTCAAATTCAACACCTCGGCAACTCCCCCTCCCCTCCTCGCAAGTAGCTCTTTAGCCGTCACTGCTACTTCCTGTTTATGTATCCCTCCCTAAAACAGCTCAGATCCCTGAGCAGACCACAAACCCCTTCCATTTCCTGAACTTATAATATGCCATTGATGTAGCAGATTTTGATCTAGAAAAAGTCGGATTAACTCCAAACAGTCTGAGCCTGCTGACAAAGGCTGGGAGCCAACTTTCATTACAGGTACAACATACCACAGAGGTTTTCAGTTCCCCCTCTGAAAGGGAACGCCTAACACCTGCGGCACAGATTGCCAAACAGCTGAAACTCTGATTAATCATGTTCTTGCAGGTGCCATCGCAGACGATTCGCCACCTTCAGTGATTACTTTCTGAGAAACTGAACCACCAGGTTTCAACATTCCCACTGAAGAGGTTCATTTACAGTCCAGTTTAGCCAAGTTCACACCAATGATCAGGGTCAGTCCCGGGGGGGCGGGGAGTTCCACAAAAACTGAGTATGCCTGACAATTTAATCCTTATGGGAACCTTTTATTGAGGTCCTGATCACCTTATTTCCACCAAGGCTGCATGGTCCGCCCATCGACCTAAACCTGCCTGCTGAAGAGCAGCGGGTGGTAATTAAACTCTCTGATGAGAGTCAGCTTTTTTCCTTTGTTTCAAAGACGCACCATAAATCCATCACCCATCAGATTGACTATTAAGTTTTCAGTTAAAATTCAGTTTTTGGATGTAATATTAGAGAACTACCACCAATGAGTCCGGATCGGGACATTTTGGTAGGTTTGGCTTCCTGATCTATACAGTAGCTATTTGCAAAATAAAGCAGTATTGCTAACATTTTGATACGATTGCGAATTCCAGGTGTTTTCATTAAATATGTTTGTCATGTAAGCCGTAATTCTCGTAAAATTTCCTCCCACAGACTCTACTTTGAGGAAGATGGAGATCAAAAACTGTTTATGTTCTGTATCATTTTGCTGTTGGTTGTATGGCCGTTGTATTTTTCTCTAATTACAGCCAGTAACTGCTGGGATAGGCTCACCCACCACCCTGACTTGGTTTAAGCGGTATAGAACTTGAATGAACAAATGATTTTTCATAAAAAGATTTCTGTCTCCTCTTAAGTTATCTTGACTTGAAATGAACCAGTCCCATGACTCTTATGTCCATCCAGTGGCGTGTAAATGCAGAAAAAGTTTGTTTCTTTTTTGAAAGAAACAGCTGACATCCGTCAGTTTGAGTTCTTTCTGCTTGGGGCCCTTCTGTTGGGGATCTCTATCTTTCAATATGATCCTTAAGTGGGGAACCTGACACTCTCCAGTCAACTGATTGATAGAGAGAATTGTCGCATCCTGTGCAACTCGGTTTTAAGAACAAAGCAGGAACAGCTCTATGCTTAAATAAACCTTGGAATTTTTGTCATTTCAAGCCACATGCCAAGGTGAGTGTAGATGTCCACCATTTTCCTTCTCTGTTTGCCTTCATGCATGTATCGCATAGCTGACGTATCTATCCATATCACATACCACTTAGGTCTATGCTATGCTATACTATATAGATAGTATAGAAATAGATCGACCAACACACTCCTGACTCATAGAAGATTTAGAAGTGGCTCAGGTAGTACACTGAGTTACCCAAAAACCCTGATGGTTCAAATCTTCCACTAGACAACTGTTGTATTTTGGTGAAAGTATAAGATTTTCGTCAAAGTGTTTTAGTCAAAATGCCAAAGTGTTTTGGTGGATGTAAATATGTTTTTGTACTTCCAGGCCACCGTAAGTACGCGGCATGTATCCCGCCAACCATGTAAGGCTATTGCTGCCAGTGCAAGCGCAACACAGTTCATTGTTTACTTCAAACTGTCTCATCTTGAGCAGGACCGCTTGAGGGAAACGGTGCCTTTATCCTTAGATCTCCTCAAGTCTGAATGCCCCTACAAACCCGTTCCTGTCACTCCTCCGGGCTTCCAGAGGAGAGAGGTTAAAAATCTTAGCAGATCTACATCCTCTGTTCTCATTCTAAGATGGGAGAGTGAGATTAAGAGATAAATGTGACCCAGTTCACATAGGAATCATCCCTTGATGTTAGAATTTTAGGATGCCTCAGTTCTGCCAAGTAAGTGGGAGTCAAGCCTGAATGTGATTCCAGCTCATCCCACGCCTCAGCGCCTGTAAAATTTCTTTTTTTGGTCTTGAAAACCTGTTGAACTCCAAACAAATAGCTGAAAAGCTGACATAGTCTGAGTGTGGTTAATTAGGAATGTAGAGCCAGGAATGTGGAGGAACAGATTGGATTAGCAAATAAAAAGCAAACGGAGGAAGACAGCTGATGAGCAGAGTGTGCGCTGGACCATTCACCCCACTGATGACCAGCATCCAGCCCACGTGTCTAAGCTGCCGTGCTTTGTCTGCTCTCGGTAATTATTTTCACTCTGGTGTGCATCGATTTTGCTTGCAAGGATTCTCAGTTCTGCTCTAGTTTGCTTCTTCCTCCTCCTTTTCTTCTTCCTCGCAAATACCTTTCTAGTGGTCCTTTAGCATAAAGCAACAGCCTCCCACAATGGAGCCAATTATGGCCAGCTTTCCTGATAAGTGCAGTGCGGCTGCAGGTGGAAGAGGAGGCTAAATATCAAGGCTGGCCGCTGCACAAGCCAGAAGTAACAGCACTGAGGCAATAGAAAGAAAAAAGGCAGAGATGTAGGGGTTTTCTTTTGTTAATCTCCTCTGTAGCTGATTTCCCCGGCATCCTACGTGCCGCTTTGAATCCCAGAAACCCCGTCTTTTTGAAGCGCATCTTTCAAGTCAAGCACCTCTTCAGCCGTTTAGGGGGTAGGGGATCACAGAAGGCCATGGGTGACTTCTGAGGCGACTGATGATCAAATAAGTCAGCGTGTGACACAACTTCAATCCAATAACGTTGGGATGCTGCGACATGTAAATAAAAACAGAACGCAATGATTTGTTAATCTCATAAACCACTATTTTGATTCTTCGTAGAACATGAACAACATGTCAGATGTTCGAACAGAGATATTTTACCAGGAATGTGCTGATATAAGGTTTCAAGGTATACCGTAGTCTGAAAAGTCCAGGTATGAATACAATTACCACGAAACCCTGCTGCAGTGTGAACTGTTTTCACCTTATCTATTACAGGCTGAGTGCGCAAGTCAGGCATACCTGGAGTTGTGTTAGAGTTGTAAGAGTGTGTGGATGCATGCTGACTACATGGCTAGAAAACATGTTGCATTTCATATCATCTAACCCAGAAGAATGGATAATGTCCAGGTCAGGCCAGTGAAATCGTTATTGTCCATCGTCATAGTAATTTATTGTTGCTGCTAAAATGTAAAACTTTCTACCTGCATGTCTTTCTGTGGTCAATGATTTATGTTTACATGTGCACCATCCAGCAGCAAAAAAGATTACACTGCCATCAGTGGAAAAAAATTATTGATGATTTTTTTTCATGTTCTCATGTTCTATTAGCTGCTTTCTCTCCCCCACATTACACATTGAACACATAACAATCTTATTATTTTCTGTCTCAGCGCAAACCTTGAAAATGATTTTGGGGCCCCATGTGCAAGTATATTTATATTCCATTTAAAGATATTTGTTATCAAAGTCTTTCCTGTCATTATTCAGTTTAAGCTAACAAGTCTATCTTTTAGTACTCAATACAACGGTATACCGCCAAACTGTCATATTTTTACCAGCAGAATTTAATACTGGCACCTACATTTCACCATTTCATGGAAAATATGTGCTCATTTTGAATTTCATAGCAGCAGCACATCTGGAAAAAGTTGGAAAATGTGGAACCATAGTCTTTTGAGGAGAATTTAACAACTAACTGGTGATCAATAACATGACTGGGTTTTAAAGAAGCATTTCTGAGAGGAAGAGTCTCTCAGATGCAGAGATGGACAGTGTTTCACTAATCTGTAGTTATTCTGATTAAAAGCCTGTAAACATGCTTCAAGTAAACAAACCAATCAGAAGGTTCTGATCTGATCATGCGGATCAAGATTCCAGTGGAGAAGGGTGGCTCACGATGATTGCTGTTCCAGATCGGCATGCATGAAAACACATATTCCAAATGTACGTTAGTAATAATCTGCACTGCCCACGCCTGTTACATCAGCCGTACATGAGCATAGCACAATCCTGCCCTTTACCCAACAGCTTGCTTTGTTTGCAATAAAGTTTATTTTTAAACAAAGAAGAAGCTATGTTGAGGGGAAGGATAGGATGAGGCTGAGAAAAAACTTAGAGTCATCACATGATCTGTGCAAACTACAAACTCACACCTTAAATCCTACTTTTGGTTGTTTCATTTTTAAAATGTTATTGTATAGCAAATGTCTTAGTTATATAAATTATATAACTAAATAAATAGATAGATAAATAGATAAACTTAAAAAAAAACAAGCTCAACAAATGAAGCCTGTTTTTCATTCGACTATGCCGTTTTGCCCCACTGAGGAAGGAAGAAGGGGGGAACTAACATGTCAGCTACAAGAGAACATGACCGATTTCATTAGAACTGATCAGGATCTGAGAAAAGAAAAAAATTAAGAAGAAGGAAGTATTTAGATGACACTGCATGGATTGCTAAATGAATATATCAGCACTTTCAGAGATACAGTGGCCGAGCAGATGCCCAAAGATAGCAGGTCTGAATATGTTACATGGTGGCAACAGCTAGCATCACCTACACCGATGGTGTGGTGCAGCCTAGTGCACTTCAACAACAAAACGGGAAGGATGAGGATAAGAAAAGAAGAAAATAAATTTTTGTGGGTGATAAATATTTTATGATGCCATTTTATACTGATCCGATTCAATTGATCACCACACCATCAATTCTCTTTTTTTGTTATAAGATTCATCAGTTTGCCCTGGAAGAGGAGGTCCTGCTTATGCCCGATGATTCGTTGCACAGCTGATTTTATAATAGCAAAATGTCAAAGCTGAGATAGTTTTATTCTACATAATAAAAACATACAGCAGCAGAATTATGCATGCAGTAGAACTAGGATAGTTATGCCCATGTGGTTGTTATTCATGCATAATTGTGCATCCATGTCAAAGAGCACTGCCTCACTTTTTATGTTGCACATGGCCTCGCACCCCCAATGCAACGGCCCTGGTCATACAATACATTGCTTCAGGTTTTGAAGGATATGTTTTGAGCTGGATCGTAACATACATTTTCAAGGGGAGAAGCTGAAATTGGTAATACAGTGAAATGAATATATAAAATTATGTCCATGTCAAAGGGATAGGCATTCGATTGAATTGTCTTTATCGATTATCAGGAGAATTAATGATCGATTATCGATTAATCATGAATATTTCTATATTAAAATGTAATATTTCTAGCCTATATTTAAATTAAATTAAAGTAGTAAGAACTAGTGTGTTTCCTTATATAGGTGTTTATTGCAATGTGAATGATCCTTGAGGCATTTAATCGGGATTCATTCAGTGGTTACACTGGAAAATATCCACTTACATACAACTTTAACACCAGTCTAAAGATGCATTCGATTAATTGATTAGAATATAATGTAATCGATTAAAATCTTAACGAGCGATTAATCGATCATCGGTTAATTATGAAGGCATTGAAGATACACCATCTATATCATCAAAAGATTCAAGAGAATTAGAAGGAATCTCCGTATGCATGGAACCAGGCTGGATGCTAGTGGCATGATCCTCTACTGGAAACCAGTGCATGGTCTCAGGAAGACTTCCAGAAATATTTGTTCATCCTGAAACCCACAGATGCAGGTTAAAGCTCTATGATGCAGAGAAGAAGCCAGATGTGGCCAGGATGCAGATGTGAGCAGGAACCAGAGCCAACGCTGTTTCACCTGGACCAAAGCTCATCTAAATGCTGTGAGATGAAAATATGAACATGTCTCTGAAAAACCATGGAAACGGCGTGTCCTGCAGGCTGAAGAGCAGAGGGAGCATCTAGCATCTCAGATGGGATGGATGGGCTGCATCAAAGCCTACGGCGTGGGCAGCTTCCACAACTGTACATGGAGGTGTTAGAGCAACATCTGCTCCCATCCAGACATCGTCTAAACATTTCAGCTGGACCACCATGGACCAAAGCCTTGCAGCTGGGAGTAAACATCTGGAGCATCAGGATTAAGGTCCAAGACTGCAGAGCAGCTGGAATCCTGCATCAAACCAGAACTGGACAACATTGCTCCTAAAACTCCAGCAACTGGTCTCCTCACTTCCCAGATGTTTGTAGACACAATGCTGAATATCTGTCTCGAACTAGTTTAAAATAAGTCACTTCATTCATACTGGTTTTGACCCCAAATTATATCTTCTAACGAGGCAACTGTGGTACTAATTGAGTTGAAAGGGGAAGAAGCATGGTATGATTGTCACATTGCTCATCGAAATTCAGGAGGAAAAGAATTTCATCATATTTTTCTCCCAATATAGAAAAGGTAAGGTATTTTATTGATTTATTTTATTTTTGCTAATTTTTATAACCAAAATATGCTCATTCTTTCCATGAAATGATAAAATGACTCAGTTTCAGCTTCTAATATGACATTCCTGTTCTACTGGGGGTAAAATATGGCTTGATAAGATTTGCAAATCATTGTATTCTGTTTGTATTTCCACCCCATCCCAGCGATTTTTTGGAGCTGAAGTTGTACAACTGACTTTTTTTATCTGCTCTTTACCGACGGACTCGCCTGACGCTGGTGGCTGAGCTCATTTGCATCCTCGGAATCAGACGCTGACCTGGATGAAAGAGGGCACAAAAGCGAGCTTGTTCCAATATTCAAAACAGGCGCAGTTCATTTGCACCGCAAACATCCGAAGGAAGACACGGCAACTGCTACAGCTCCTGCTTTCAGACGACCAGACAGGAAACCAGTTACGCATTACGAAGGCAAATCCCCCGGCTCTAAGGCCAGGACACGCATAGATAAAGCTGGGACAAAGTTGGAATTTAAATGCCTCCTAATCCTTGCTGCTCTGATGGTGGTTGTAGAAAATCACCTTAAATCACCACAGTCAAGACAGCTGTTAGACGGAGTAAGAGGAGGGGGGGCTGAGAGAGAGCAAGGTACGTCCAACCTCTCACACGTTTCACAATAAACAGGACTGGAGTGTTTGTCAGGTATCAGCCGACCTGCCAGGGTCCCAGTTTTGAGTTTGTATCTTAAGCCTGGACGTTGCATACCAACGGATAAGCACCGCTGTGATGCCAGTCAAAGCAGGATAAAGACCCTGCCACTCCCTCGGTCTAATTTTAGCCACCGGCCGTCCTTCATCCTCCTCTGTGCTGCTCTCTGATGCTTTGCCTTCATGAAAATGAATGTGGTCAAGCCCGGTAATTCCATTTATGGATTCAGATCACCGGGAGTCAGGTATTAATGTCTGATCAGAGCCGCTGGAGCACCTGAGCTCCAGGCTGTTGGCTGCTTGGGACCGATAAGTATCTGTAAAGATTATGAACTCGCACAGTCATTCCTTTAGCTGGGAGCTGCTAACACAGTCACTGGGAGTTCTGCCAAATCTACTTTGATTGACATTAAGCAACAAGTAGATAAAGTCAGAGCAGGGGCGGAGCTAGAGGATGGGGGGCAGGGTGGCACTGACCACCTCTGATATCTGATTGGATGCCCCAAGTGCCAACTCAGGTGATTGACAGATCACTAGAGGAGGATTGAAATGTAAAGTAGTTTCCTACTGAGTCACTGCACTGGACCAAAATGTCTAATATCCGGAGAGATCCAACAGTATGCTGTTGTTTTCGTATGATAAGTTTACATATCTGCCACATATCCACAGTGTTTCCGGTGATATACGGGAAGATCTGATCTTTAACAGATCCGAGCATAGTATATTCTCTGTATACAAATCAGAACAGATCCTGTAATTTATTTATAGACAACTTAACCTTTTTGTCCTCAATATTTTTATCCTTCTCGACAAGCATCCAAGCATTTGTACAGGAGGTTAGCAAAGCGGCTAGTTGATTTTCAAGTAAGCCAAGCATAAAAATGTTGAGAAATGTATCCTGTAAGCACAATGATTTGAATCGGAAGTTATATTAATTAGGAGAAAGGAAGATAGTCCTGACTTTTTTATAACAAAGGACACAATTACTGTAGGCCCCAGTGTCTGCCTCAAGTATAAAAAGGAAGACGTTATTGATTTTTCTACTACCAGATCTTGCTTGACATCCTGCACACCAAAGCAACCAACTTACCTTTTCTATTAACCTTTTTGAACTTAAATGTGCTCTATTTCTTCTGTCTCTTTGACGTGATCGCTGTTATCATGCCCCCATGAGGTCTTGCCACCCTCCGGCCCCCCATGTACAAAAATCTAGCTCCACCACTGTCCCACTAAACTCAGTTAATACAATGATAGACATGCTACTAGCATGTTAACGTAGCATTTCATTCAAAGCAAAGCAGATTTTCCTCTAATTGTTCCGTCGATAAAACAAGAAGCTTGATAATGACTTGATCTGCTTTTTTTGGTGTTTAAATGTAAAAGATGTGCATGTCTAAGCCTGAACCTGTTAAAAGGCTTGTTGGTCATAGTGAAACTAACATGTGCACACGCAGTACTAAGTGTTAAAGGCTGCATACAGGAGGCCTGTAGTTCATGTACTTGACTTAATCTAAGTTAATTTTTTTCTTCATGATCATTTTTTCCATCAAGTCCCTGGTGAGTCAACATCAAAATTCCCAGAGCTGCTGCTGCTGCTGCTGTTGGTGATGATGATGATGATGATAATGATGATGATGATGATGATGATGGTGGTGGTGGTGGTGCAACAGGATGAATCCGAGTCTGATGTTGCTGTTGCAATGCAATAATCACATTTACACTGATGTGAATCACCTAATCCGGATTTTTCCAGAACCTCATGAGAACCACAAGTTGGTATTTGGAATAAATGAAATAGGATAAAGTTAATGTGCAGAAATGCAAGTTATGACCTATTTCTTACCTTCAGAGTTTGAAGGGTCCCATGCTCGAAGAAGCGGAGAGGCTGCAGCGGAGAACAGTTCAGCTCAGAGATGTCAAAGCGTTGCATCGGTCTTCCTTTTACAGCCTTTTGGCGGTGATCGGTATCCACCAGAACTCTTCAGAGGATTTGCCTTCCTCTGAGTTGGTGTTGGCTCTCTGCGCGGGCCATACGAGTCTTTCTGTTTATTCTCCAAACAATACCAAAGCGCAACCCAAAGTCTCGGAAGCAAGTTGTGGATGTGCGCTGATGTGCGGCCGAGCTCACTTATCTGTTCGCAGCTGGCCCGCGTGCCAACCCCTCTGCTCGCGCTCCAGCTGTGCGGCTCATAAGTCACACTGCGGAGCCACAGTCCCGCCTATTGGTAGTATCACAGCAACACCACGGTCAGTCCGTGCTCTGGTGGTGCGCTCGCGCCGTTGCGCACCTTATCGTCGCGTGTTTGTCATTTTCTGGCTTCTCTCTCTGCGATATAAATGCATTGGAATACACCTGTTTGCCCGGGGCGTTCACGTGATGTTATCTTTATCTGGTTGATTGATTTATTTATTAATTTACTCATAAGAGGCAGACTGCTGCAGTGCAGGAATGCGGAATGAATTCATTCCTTTTAAGTGCAAAAAAAATGTCCGCAACACTGCGGACCTTATTTACACATCCCGCCAGGCTTAATGGTTAATGCTGCTAATTGTGTTTCAGAATATATTTTTATTTTTAAATTCTGTAAAGAAATTGTGCATACATCCCAGTCCAGTTACCTGTTGCTGGTTCTGCCTCTTTTTGCGTCACATGTTGCGTTCAAGGACCAAGGTAGTGAAGGAGAAATGAATATCCAAAACAGACTAAATGTTATGATTAAATGGTTGCATTCATCCTCATTTTTGTTTGAATGATAGCCGGTTTTTGGCCGATGTTTTATAAAATTGGATCTGTTTAATTTAATAGGCCTAGTAGTTTTTCTATTTTTTCTCTCCTTTCTAGGTCCTTTTCTGCCTTGTCAATCACTTACAGTGTTCTGTGTTTATATCCAACCTTTTCAGGCAAACAGCAAACAAAGGAGATTACAAAGATATAAAAGAGAATAAACAAGGCATGAAACTGAATATTACAAAGCCTTTCTGGTGACATTTCTAGAAAATAAAAGGAACTTTTACAAGACAGTATACTGCTGCTGTGTAGCCTATTATTACCTCGTGATTCACTTAGATATGAAACTTGTGGCAATGGGTTAGTTATGCGCATATTTATGCATAATTATGATTTTGTTTAATCCTAAATCACAATTATGGATAGGATTTAGGATTTAACTAAATCATAATTATACATAGTTATGATTATGGATAACCATGATTTAGTTCAATCCTATTTTAATGTTGGTTAAGAATGAATAGAACAGATGAGAACAACTTTAAACATAAAGTAAGGGTGTTAGCTATTAATGGTTTATTATTCTGTTACAACACTTCCAGTCAATAAATCTTAAACAGATTGTCTTTCTTTTCCTACTACTACATCTACTACTACTACTACCATCATTTAGCAGATGCTTTTATCCAAAGCGACGTACATTTTAGCTTGTTTTTCTTTTAAAGGAGCCACATTAGTAGGCCTAAATAATCACCATCTATAGGGTGAGCAGCAGAGTTGTTTATTTGGATTTTGCCCATAAAAAGATTTTGCTCATTTTTTTCTGCTGAAGCCAACAACTGATTCAGACATGTCCACGGGCATGTTTTTCTTTTTTTTCACCAAACATATTTATTTTATTCATTCATTTGCTTTTATTTAAACTTAGCCTATATGCACTATCTTTATCAACTGTTATTAGTATATTTGATGTTTTATATTATTTTTGTTTTATTTCAGTATTTTTTTTCTCCTGTTTTCTCCTATTTTCTCCTGAATTTAGCCTACTGTGTTTTTATACAGTCAAGGCGTTAACGATTATTCATTTTGATATTTCCGACGGCTCTGAACGCAGCATTTTGCAGCTCTGCCCTACCAGGAAGAAACAGACAGTGAATCGGGAGATGAGTTCACTGGTGAAAAATACTGTTTAATTATCGCTGACTAACTGTAAACATGTGTTTATTGGCTATAATAGTCTATGTAATGGTCTTGCTGGTATTCAGATCTCCCAATTGTTATTTTTCTGGGTTTGATCAAAGTGCAGTTGTACTCTCCACGCTGTTTTGTACTTTGGAACTTACAGTTCATTTGCTTTATCAAAACATTAAAGTCAAATGAAAGCTTTATGCATACAACTTTATTATCTGAGGCAATGATTTATGATAACTGGAGGATCTGCTCTTACTCTTCAATAAATGTATATTTTTCCTTTTATCATACGAACATATTTTACACTAATTTATTGTGAAACTTCTGAATCACACTGATGGTGCAACTCTTTCTCAACATGTCCAGTCATTTTATGGGATTCCCTTTCTTACATTCCTCTGATGCAGGACCGGAAGAAAAGAAAACAACTGTTTCTTGTTTCTGCCGGGATGGAGGTGGGGGGTTTACTGGAGGATTGCCTCCGGGCCGCAGCAGCTCCACCGTCCGTTCCGCCGTCTGAAGGGGTGAAGTTAAGCTACTGCAGATGCAGAGGTATAACACATGGTGGTGCTGTTTGCTCAGTATTAATGGCGGAACGGTATTAACTTATTGTGGCTTTGACTCCATTTGCTTGTGTTTTGGTTTTGCTCTGGAGTCATAAACATTTCAGTTTCCTCTACTAGACTGAAGATACCGTTATGTCCAAATATTCCACTGTATTTCAATCAAAGACGATATTTAATTAAAGTTTAATAAAATCGAATTTTGTTTACTACTTTTACTGTATATTAAGAGCTGCAAGTAAAACGTTTTGATTAACTGATCATCATTAGTGTGATCCCCTCTGAGTCAGTTTTCTGCTGTGCAGTGTTCAGGTGTGTGTAAGCACAAACCTTTGGAGGAAAGACATCAGAAATGATCTTGGTCATTGATTTGTGAAGGGCCTATAAGACCATTTCCAAACTATTTGGAGTTCATTGTTGTACCAAGAGAAAGTGGAAACTAAGAAGACAGCTGACAGTCTTCCTTGATCATCCTGTTAAAGGTGGCTCTACAGCTCAGTGAAGGAGGGGATGTGCTTTGAGTTCCACATACCACTGGTGCATTTTTTCAGCTTTAATAAGTAGGAAATAACACTGTCATTCTGTATGTCATGTTATTGTAAATCTAAGATTTTAGATAAGACCTAGAAGAACCAGAGGCCTGAAATATGAAACAGCATTTTCGCAGTTTCATATACCCGGACACAAAGCAGCTAACTTGGTTCGGAGCAGGTCAAGTTCTGAATAAGAGATCATCGAATAGGAAGCGCCACCTCCTGGCCAGTCAGCCTTTTAGAACATGTCCTGCCCATTCTGTGAAAGGAGCACTTAGGAGAGAAAGTTTTTATGGAGAGATGCAATGTTTTGAAGTGAATCCTCCTCACTGACCGCTTTGAAATATGTTTTTGTACTTCAAAGTCTGTTTCAGCTCCCCAAGGGTTGCATTTGTAATAAGGAGCTTAATAATAATTGTCACACAAGGCAGAGGTGTAGAATCATGAATTTATGTATGAAAGAAGTTCTCATTTTTATGTGAGCCTGCACTGATCAAGAGGGGAAAACCCTGGGTTGAATTACAGAGTTGATAACCAGCTTCATAGTACCGCATATCCGGATCCTGAATATCTGGGTCAACCTAGGTAATAAAGAGATATTTGGGGCATCACACTTCATAGTACAGGCCTCAGATGATCATAAATATTATTATAGTTATTACTGTTATTACCAAAAGACAGTTTCTTTGTCATACAACTATATGTCTCTGTGAAAAAAATAACAGGAAAGTAACATGTTTTTTTATATGTAAAATGTATCAGCACCTGATATTAATGCTGAAATGACCAAAGTAAGTGGTTGAAACACTTTCCAGAAAGTTTCCCTCAAACCCCACTGATCAGACCTCCCCCACCTCACCCCTCACACGAATTTCAGAGGAAAGTTACTCATTTTAAGAAGTGGTAGACATCTAAGCGAATGACAGCGTTGCTCCAGTTGATAGATTAAATAGATAGAATGATAGATGAAATAACTACATAAAGAAGAGGGGCACCTTAACCTCTAAAATGAAGGGTAAGAACCCCATCGGTGGGCCTGAAACTGGGCTTAATTTTTCATGTGAGTTCTGAGTGCTCCCAATAAATCTGTCAA
This sequence comes from Craterocephalus eyresii, assembly GCA_037177035.1. Lineage (NCBI taxonomy): Eukaryota > Metazoa > Chordata > Actinopteri > Atheriniformes > Atherinidae > Craterocephalus > Craterocephalus eyresii. The sequence goes on along the minus strand of JBBBVT010000005.1, from coordinate 15,683,389 downwards.
ATTTCATGGCCAAGTAAGAAAATTTCTATCAACATAAATCAAATCTCCATTCTATTAAGTTCTGCTGACCATATGCAGATTATTCCCTCCTTTTCAAATCTTTACCTCGCTGCAGAGCCGTGTGGTCCTTAAAAAGCTTTTCCTTTTCCCTGTAGACTCGCTGTGTGCAGAGCTGGCCTCTCTGCTGCAGGACGCCATGAACATGAAGTGGCCCTTTGCACCGGAGAAGTGGCAGTACAAGCAGTCAGTGGACGCCGATGACAAGACCAACCTTAACGACCTCATTAGCAAGCATCTCCCCCAACTACTGGTAATGATTAGACGCCATCTTTTCATGTCAAATTCTTTTACCTCCTCCCCCGGTGTTTGTAGATGTGTGTACTGTCGCCCACCAGGCTCTTCTCAAGGCCTCAATTGTGGCTCAGGAGGCACAGTCGGCATTGGCAGTGGTTTTCTTAGTGGACCGTTTCTTCTACTGGACGGATGAGTCCAGCCGGCTGCTGAAGATTGCCAAATTGCTCCACCAACACCACCGCCATACCCCCATAGCCCCACAACTAATCATACGCCAGGCCAGAGTCTATCTAAACTCTGGTGAGGAGAGGTTTGAATTACTCGTAGCCTGGTGATTTGATGGAACTTTGTCTCACAAAAGATGTGGATTTGTTCAACACTTCTTAGGGAAACTACAGAAAGCTGAGTACATCCTGAGCAGTTTAATTAACAACAGTGGAACAGCAGGTAATTTCCTCATTGTTCACCTTAAACGCCTTTAATAACGCCTTCAACTCCAACCCAATGGGACTGGTTTGTCTCTGACATGCAGGCAGTTGGGTCTACCACTCTGAAAGTGACAGAACTCTTGTGCAGGCTGTCAGCGTTCAAGTGCGTGGAATGATCTTGCAAAAGCTTGGTAAGACAATCTGTCGTAGTATTGTTTTGCCTATTTTCCTTTTGTTTTTCTTAGCCCCAGTCTCTGTTTCAGGGTTGTGGCTTGAGGCCGCAGAGCTAATCTGGGCCTCGTTAGTTGGATACTACTCGCTTCCTCAACCTGATAAAAAGGTATTCACTCGTCTGCCTCATGACCTCATGAGGTTGTAAACTTGGTCAGCGCAGTCTTACAACCTTTGTTTTTGTTGGTTTTCTCCAGGGCATTGGAACATCTTTGGGAATACTGGCCAACATTCTGGTGTCTATGAATGATGAAGACTTCCATGCTTTTAGGACTAATTCAAATATTGATTTTGTAAGTCAATTCTTTACTTACTGCTAAATCTACAGTATATAACATAGACTCTCAGGTACACCTTAGTAGTTGGGCCCACTTTTACCTCCAGAACTTTCTAAATTCTTGGTGGCATAGATCCAACAGAGATTTTGCTCCATATTGACATGACAGCAACATACAATTGCTGCACATCCATGATGAGAAACTCCCGTTCCACCACATCCCCTAAGTGGAATATTGGATTGAGATGTGGTCAGCTCAGGAGTAGATGAATTGAGTTGCTGCCACGTGATTGGCTGATTACAAGCCATTGAAAAAGTGGATCTGAGAAAGGGGCCGTTGAGTATTCCTGTGTGAGTTTATATCATATGGCTGTTTCTTTTCTTTTTAGTCATCTTTACTTGGGGAAGGGAGTCATCGTCTTCTTTCAGCCGCCCAGGCAGCTAAGATGGCTGTGGTGTACAGTCAGTACACTTCACTTTATGTGTTGACCAATGTGGTAAGTTCTGATAAGCTGAGCCATCTTGAGCAATACTTGTGATTACCAGAAATTCACTTTTAGATAATTACAGTATAATATATACAATAAAACAGACGAATGAGAAGTCTCAAGGATGACCAGACTCTTGAAATATCATTAACACAGCATGAAGAAGAAGGAAACACACTTTTACAGGTGAAGTCACATCCCAGCATTGAGGATACAGAGTGTTTCTGGCGTTATTATTTTTCATGTAAACACTGTTTTTGGTCCATCCATCAGGACTGCAGGAAGTCAGTACAGTAGCTGCGTCCTGCTCTTCCTCAGCTTTGCCTTTTGATTCAGTTCTGTCTGAGGGATTGAAAATTATGGGAATCATGGATGTGCACTTAAGGCTTGAACTTTTCCCCTTTAGGGGCAGAAATATCCAAATCCCTTTAACTCATTCTTTGAGAGAAATTGTCCTCAAACATCTTATTTTGTTCATGAGTTTAAATTTTTTGTTCATGAATATTATTATAGTTTAAAAAAAATTCAAACTACTACAATATTGAATTTCTCTCTGGGACTAATAAAGTATTTTTCATTTCATTTCATTTTTACACAGAAAAAAATAAAACACTTACCCTCGCGAAGACCAAACG
>JBBBVT010000005.1:15531988-15546199 GCA_037177035.1 Craterocephalus eyresii | reverse complement strand
GCGATTCGGTTTTTGCTTTTATACTGCTTTGATAATTACTTTTACTAGATGCCTTTGAAGCCATGCTAACTAGCCGTTGCCTGTTCAAGACAACCGTAAGATGCCTCTGTTTACAACATTCTTCTTCGTCTACCGCCTATTTTCTCACTCTGGAGCTCCCCCTACAGCTTTGGGGTGCGCACTGCATGGTAAACATACCCAGAGTTACAGAGATCTGCTTTAAGCTTGTTCCATCCTCCACGAGAAGCCAGAAATTTGTTAGTGTCCTTCAGGCCGCACGAACGAGGAAGAAGTTTGTGTTCGTCAAGGTATTTCATCCTCAAGAGGCGTTTATTTTAAGTGACAATTGGTCGGTGACGCGGCAGGATCAGTGTCTTAATTGGAAACGTTTTTGTACCTTCTCACCAACTCCATCAGCTGTTAATTAAAGCTGCTCATTTATCCTTGTAGCAGTAAAAATGCAGACGTCACTACATCTCCCTTCATGCTTCTACACCCAACTCAAATGTCCGACCAATCACGCAACACTTCTCAGAGCCCCACGAGAAAAAAGTTTTGTTCATTGGGCCTCAAGAACAAGAACAAAAATCTTTCTCGTAGCGGTTTAGGAGGCTTCACTCCATTCAGCCATGAGAAACATCGTATCGGTGAAGCAGAGCCCCCCGTGTTTATAGAAGCAGCGTAAAGCAAAGCGCTGCAGGTCACATGATCCCATGAGAGACGGATCCGCTCCTGCAAAGTTAAGTCCAAACAACAAAACTGTAAAATGTCACAACAGAGCAAATTAACATCCGATTGTTTGAATGTTAATCTAAAGTCGAGTGCAGCTGCATCTAAAGGCTGATTACTCTTTGCAGTTATCGATCATGCAGTGATGTTTAACAGCTGCTTTAATGTCGCCGCCTGCTCAGGACTCACCAGCAGGGTAATTTCTACAAAGCTGGGTGCTAAAAGCAACCACCCCTCTGGCGCTGCTAATAACCGCTCCATAACGTTCACACGATGGACAATAAAGTCCAGAACAGCTAAGTCTGGATAAAAAAAAACCCTCCCAAACTCTGAGGTGATAATAATTCTCCTCCGCTGTGGATTACGTCTCATCCTCTTACGCTCGCATGGGAACAATGCGAAAATCACAACATGTGTGACTCTATGTGTTACATCATTTTTAAATCTTAGGAGCGAAATTTCCAGCCCCGTTAATCTTGTCTTGGGGAAAGAAAAAAAAAAGCCTCTGAGAGCAAATATCTTTTGTGTTCTGTGAACGTAACACGGAGTAACAACGGATTACACAGATGGAGCAGTGCAGCCAAACACAATGAGACACAGATGTAAATAGGCGACTGCGACTGCTTTGCTACACAAACAAGGGGAATGGGATCATCACTAAAACGGGTCTTGATGAGGAAGGGGGGGGTCTAGATATGTGGATGTTATTGTGCGATTGTGTGAAACCTTGTCAACATTGACTTGGGTGGATGCTGGCGATACAAAAAGCCTGGCAGACAGGGTGACATCATCCCTTTCCTATACCTTCCCTTCCCCAAACACGCCCCCTACCTATGATGGAGCGCCGGCCAGTAGACAATGGGAAGAAAGATAGGGGGGGGGGGCGGCATGCAGATATTCCCAAATCTAACAGGTAGCTTAGAGAAATTACATCCATCCTCTCTCCTCTTCTTCTCCACAGCCTCCTGTCTCCTAGCAACTCGGTTACAGCTGTGATTATCATAAGCCAATAGCCTACCTGGCACCCCGCAGGTATATAAAGAGAGGGGGGGGGGGTGTACCAATGCTGCTGCTGCATACCTCTTTGTGATGAAGCGCATTTGATGAATAGGAGCTGCGCTCAGGTATGGAGGCATCGGGAAAGGAAGCAGGTGTGTGAGAGTGGAAAAAGGGGGGGAGGTGGGGAGGGGGGTGGGGGGCCGAGGAAGCGGCCATTCACATGCCAGCGCAGCGTGGAGGTGCTGCTGGCATGTAGAGCAGCGCCGGTCAATCACTGTCATTCCCGTCACGTCCTCACTCCTCACCAACACCACTGCCCGCCGCTCAATAATATGCAAAAGGTCATTTAGGCTGGTAGGCGCGCGTGCACAGGCCCTCCTTTTCTTCTTCTTATCTTCCACTCACACATTGGCTCGAGACCCGCTCGTGCGCACACTTTCATCTTAAAATTTTTTTAAAAAGGGACTGTGACAATCTGTTTCTGCGGCGCAGCGCACGCGGCAGCGCACGCGTAAAGGTGATCAATCGCTGCGGCGCATATGGGGATACTATGAAATCACGTTGCATGCCTTTCTCCTTTTCCTCTCCGCAGCACACACACGCGCGCACGCACATTTCAGGCTGAAAACCATTACATGCTCCGGCTGTATGAGGTTTTTAAAGCTCCGTGTAATTTCTCATTTAACCCGTTTTCACCGCTCAGATGGAGAGAAAAAATAAAACCCCAGTCTTACCAGTTTGAAAACTGAACGCCAAACTCAGGAGCAGCAGCCTCTGCATGGTTCAGCCGACCAATAAGTCCGTTATTGGCTCAGACCTCCGTGTGGACAGCATCAAAAAGCGGGAGTTCAGGGACTTTAGCACTAATTACTCTAACTGTAAATCCGCCGCCTCGGTTCGCCCCTGACTCGGTTCGGACTCGCTCGCCTTTACACCATTTCAGCTCTTTTTTATTTATTTATTTATTTTTCAAAGCTCGCTCGTCTTCTTTGCTCTCAAGCGACAGTCCGCTTTTTACTCTATACTCGGAGAATAGCTGGCAGCAATGAAAACAGCACTTCCGGTTGGAGATTTCAAAATAAAGCGCAAATCCAATGCGACGCTTGTACAGCGGAAGATAGTTTCTCTTGCAAGCGTGTAATTGATGATAAAAGGAAGAGAAATTTTGATGTTTATCGGCTTACATATTATTTCTTTTTCCGACCAAAACCATGGCTGTAAGTTGTTTTTTGTTATATTTTGTTTACATTTTGGGCACAAAAATTTACTTTTGTCTCCGTGACTTAAAAAATCTAATCAGGTTGGACCTGTCACTTTTGTTATGGCTTAACACAGTTTCCAACCATTCAAGTCAGCACTTAGGCTAGGCCTAATCTTTCCTGTTAGAAACTTCAATTACGCTACGTAAAAATAAGTTTACAACTTAGGCTACTGTACTATGTGCTTATCTTACACACTAGAAAAATAATCTTTAAGTAAGCCTGTTTTAGTAGTAGCCTACATATTTCTTGCTTCTCAAGGGGGGTGGAAAATAAAGAAATTGCAATCTGGAAACTATGTTTTTTGGGAGTCATTCATGCCTGTAAAAGACAATAAAAGTGAATGAATAAACATAAAGTTTAGCCAACATATCAACGCGCTACTTCCGGTTTAGTGTTGCTATCTCTGACTTGACGTAATTTTCTCATTAGCGGTACATTCCTCTCTCTCGCTCTCTCTCTCTCTCTCTCTCTCTCGCTCTCTCTCTCTCAGACGTCAGCAGCACCACAGCCCCGCCCCCCCTTTTTCCCTCTCCCCCTGGCTCGTGCCCGGGTCAAACACTGGCATTAATAAATATATGAGTAATTAAATATTATTATTATTATTATTATTATTATTATTATTATTATTATTATTATTATTATTATTATTATTATCATTATTATTATCATTATTATTGTATTACATGTATACTGTGGCCCTATCTGTATGACCGTTTATTTACAGATTTAACTAACTGAGATATAGGATCTCATTTTGAAGCGTGACATGTCCACGAGTGCAAACATGCAATAGGTTACAGTAAAAATATGAATACATGTGAAAATCTAAATAAATAAATAAGAAAAGCAGACATTACGATATAAAAAGTAGCTACTGTTTTTCGTTCCACTACACTAAACATTATAGGAGTAAACATTCCTCATAGGAGGAAGCATATTAGACTATTAGACTGTAGATATAGCGCATCTCAACATAAAGCGGTATAAATGGGACACGGCAGACTATCACTCTGTAAGGTACTGTAAATTATTTAGTGCAGTGACGTCACTGTGATGTGACAACGGGACCACATGATGAATAAACAGACCTTGTCCTCATTCCTGTCATAAAATGTAGACTGTGATGATGGATCCCCTCCTCTTGATAATGTCACAGCTCAGTGCGTCTCGCCAGAGCAGTTTGTGTGTGTGCGCTATATGTGTGCTCCAGCATCAGCTGACACTGATGCCACAGCGCCATCTACTGTCCGCTCTAATCCCCACATATACCAGCGCTCCAGGCTGGAACAACTGGAAAAAGGCATCCCAAAAATATCCATGCATGCACGCGAATAAATCATGGGTGACACCGTTGCAGAAGATTTCGGATCTGAGCTTGAGGAGAGATGGTAAATATATTAATCTGAGCTTTTTTAGTAAAAAGAAACCTGCAGTTTTTATTCAGAAAGCTTTGAGAAATGCTGCAAATAAACTAAATACTGTTTTTCGTGAATAACCTTGATTGTTATTATGAATGATGAGTAATTCAGGGGGGAAATATATCGCTAATCACTCACATAATGATGCTGGAATTACACTGTTGCCCTGCAGACTAATAACTGCAAACAGCACCAGGACTGTAAACAAATAAGGTTTAGTAAGATCTAGTGAAAATGAAGAAATATTCCCAGAAATATCAAGCAGAATAATGTAGATAATTGCATCCTTTAATATTTCAATGATAAGCAAATACTCGGATTTCCATTTGCATCATCCAAACGCAGCATTTTTACTCGTCACTGCTCAGACAAGATGGACAAAAACATGTAATTCTGAAGCTACAGTCGCATCCACGTTATAGGAGCCAAAAAGTAACCAGCAAGTCTGCCGCTTGGCATGCAGAGTGACCCATCTCTGCCGGGACTCGAACCCGGAGCCTCTGGATTAGAAGTCCAGCGCGCTATTCCATTGCGCCACAGAGACTGCGCCAACGTCAAAAAGGGCTGGCACAGTTTAGATGCTCTTCTTCCGCTTATCTCGGCATCCCCGCAGCATCAGGACCACTCTTAGCCGACATGTTTCCACTCCCGGTACTGACCACCAGAGGGAGCCGTCGCTACACCATACATTGAGAGATGAGTCACGCTGGCGGACATGTAACAGGAAGTTGTAACAAGGGCCTTAGAAAATAAAAGTGTTGCGAAAATGTTTATGATGTAGACACGTGTTTGTGACTTTACTTTTTTATTGTGAAAATGTAACGACATGAAGTTCTTCTAACAAAAAATAGCTGAACACTTTTACCATGAAGCGTTTTGTAAGACGTTAGAGTTAAAATATGTTTTAATGTAAATAATTATTACTCTGGGTCCTGGTTAGATAATGTATTTAGTCAGAAAAACATGAAATATTTTGGTTGCTTTTGTTTGTTAAAACAAACTCTTTAATTCACAAACACTGTAGGGAATATATATTCCTGAGTACCACTTGACAATAAAAAAAAAAAAATCTGTGGCTGGCTCAGGTGAACAAGCCAATTTCATCCAAATTTATAGTTCATTGTTATTCCTATTTTAATTGTATCTTTTTGGCGTTGTCCCATTTTATTTGTCAGAACCACTGAATCCATGAATTATCTTGTTTTTGTTGCTTGGCTGACCATAGGATTTTATCCAATCCAAAGAATCTCACAAAAACTCAGGAGGTGACAGAGCATTCCCACTTGCTGCTGGGAGATTCTGGATTAATTTACAGGTACATCAGACTTCTTCTCGCAGCTTTTAAAAATTTAATTTAAAACATATCTGTACTCCCTGGCCTGGCCTTCAACTAAGAGTGAGACCTGATTTAATTAATTTATGGGACTGCTTTATAACTTTTATTTTCATTGCATCTTGTGTTGTCTGTCTTATTCAAGAGTCAAGAAGCATTTATTATTATGCTAGCATTATGGAATTTTCCTCAGCAGCTGGTTTGAGGTATATTGTTGTAAGCTATGCTGGAATTACCCCAGCGTTACATCAGAGGCCGGGGATGTTTCACAAGCTCACATCCTATCCAGACAGGGGAAGTCAGAGACCTCTTGCTGCGGTGAATCCAGGTTTTTGCGTCACAGAGAAATTTGCCTTGCAAATAACAACGGCAAACCCTACATTAATGCTTGAATCCAACTTTTCGGTTCCTGCATCTTTACATAGAGATGTTCCGATACCATTTTTTTTCAATGAACAAGAACTGTGTCAGAGCTAGTAGAGATAATCAGTAAATAAAAACTTATTTTCATAAATTATGTGGTATTGAATTGGTGCCTGAACTCCAGTACTCGCCGATACTAATTTGGGGCAACATCGGAGGCATTTCCGATACCGATACCGGAACAACTTTACTTTAAATAGAATACTAATACATCGTCACTGTATTGTATTCTTTATTTTATGTTGTTAAATTAACATATGAGCTTATTTTGTTCTGAAAATGAGAATATGTGATTAGTTTAAGTTTAAACTAAATTCCTGACAAGTTGCACTCAAAAAGTAAACGAATATCTGGTGAACAAATTTCTGGAGGGGAAAAATAAATAAATAAATGAACAAATAAAAATGTTTTCAATTTTCAGAGAGGAAAAATGGCAGAAATTGAACTTTTTCTTTCTTTTCATAATTACGAAAACTAGTTTCACAATGAGAAATATGCTCAAAATGCCTTATGCGATTGCACATTAACAGGAAGTAGGATCTTGGGCTGACTTTCATCAGAAACGTTCAAATTTAATTTAATTCTGCAACTTCCTTATTGTTTTTCTGCTAAAAGACAGTTGGTGGAATTTCTCGACTTCTGTCAAGGCTATAAAATACTTTCACTCTAAGGACATGGGAACGAGTGCTTCTCGTTTTTCGACCGTCACACCTTAAAACCTGATCTTCCTCAGTTATTCCTCTGAACAAGAAGTCAATAGATGCAATGTTGAAATTTAATATCATGAAACTAATCTTTTCTGATATTTCTGTGTTAAGTATTCCGAACACTTCTATAAGAAGTTGCTCTGTGCCACAGAAGGGACAGAAACGTGGAAAATAACTGCATCAGCCTTTTCTACTTCCTGACATTATTAGTCAAAGTCTTGCTGGAAGATGCCCCATTCATTTCAGGAAGGAAAATTTCGATGTGAAACAAAATACATCAAAGAAACTCAAATGGCATTTTCAGAGAAAGGGAAGCTGATGTGTAAAATTCTTTTGAATTTATTTGCTTTTTTTTTCCTTTTTTGTACAGCAAACTTTTCAAACTCATTTTATAAACAATTCTTTTAAACATTCTTGCTTACAGTGTGCAACACAATCTTTAAATGATAGGAAACAGCTTGGAGAGAGAAAAAAACATCAAAAGTAAGAGATAAAGCACAACATCTGGGAGATTTTTTTAAGCATAATTAGTTACAATTACTAGTAAGATTAAAGCATCTCTTTGCAAAATATCAAATGCTAACATTTCCTGTAACTATTCTTTCAACTAAGCAAACACTGTATAAATGTGACATTAAAAAGAAAAGCAGCCATCTTTTAGCTTTCCAGACAATCTTACAAAAATGGATACAACTCGTGCATTAACTCTACAGTTTTGAACATGCTGTGTTAAGCAGATTTATAAACATTTTTCATCCAGAGGAGCCCCCTTGGTGACTTTTGTTGCCAGATTAAGCTTCTTTTTAAACTTTTTGGCCTCATCAGAGTGCAGTGGGAGCATGGCTGTGATCAGGTTGTGGTAATGTAAAGAAACAGACGTTTTGCTGGTAAAAGCAGGACTTCATCAGAGCAGAGCAGCAGCCTAAAATGTTTCTATGTACTGCTCACAGTCTTGATGAGCAGCTTTTCTGGAATAATTCCAAACTTGCTGCAGTAACTAACAACAGAAATTAAAAAAATATGTGATTCGTAGGAATTCAGCTAAATTAATGCAGCTTGTCAGCCCACCTTCCTGTTGGAAACTTCTTCAATCTGGCAACAAAATGTAAAAATATCAAGTCTGATGTGAGAGCGGGAATCCTTGAAAAGTGCACTGTGAATATAACTTCATTTCATGAATGCTGTGGTCGAGAACAACTTCCAGGTGTAAAAATGTCACAGCTGCAGACGGGGGTTTTCTGTGTTGGTGGTGATGGGGCAAGCAGTGACAACAGACCTCATAAAGTAACCTTCCATCCTCATCACCTCGTCTCTAACCATCCAGTCAAACAAAACATACTTTCTGAACGTTTCAAGGCATCATATGAGGAGGAAAAACATTGTTTTTCCACATTAGTTCAATTTCCGTAGAAAACAAAAACTTTTTTTTTTCACATTGAGGCGAAAGTCCTGGGTAGTAACACAAAGAGGCTAATGCAGAATCCGAGATCCTGAGCAAAAAGGCTTCTGACGACAGTTTTGTAAACAAACTGGAGTTTTAAGGGGATGTCTAGTCCACCTTACATGCTTCTAGACCAGGGGTGTCAAATGCACGGCACGGAGGCCAAAACCAGCCCGCTGGTTTGATCTGGACCAGACGAAAACGACATGGAAGAAATTAGCTGTAATTTATTTTAGAAAAGAAACTGTGATCTAATTTCTCCTCAGGGTTGAATTTCTGATGTTTATAGAACATTTCCACAGCAAGGAGAGTGATAAAAGTGATAAAAGTAATAAGTATATGTAAATATGTAATATGAATGAAATATGTAAATAAACTAAATAAAACATATAAAGGAAAATGTCTTTAAAAAACTAAATTAACGTATATCTTAAAAAGTTTAAATTTAAAAATAGTAAATGTAGAAAAAAATTATGTTCCTTTAATCCACAAACATCCCAAATTTATTTTATAAAACAACTTGCCAAGCACATATTGATCTGTTGAATCATATGAATATAAAGTTGATATATCGATATATCGATTAATCGTTACACCCCTAATATCTCTATATATATATATATATATATACACACACACACACACACGCACACACACACACACACACACACACACACACAGAGAAATTAAATTCAGGTTAACAGGTTGTATGTTTTCTGAAAGGATATATAACTGAATGTAAACATTTTGATTAAGTTTTTGCTTTGTAACATAACAAAGAGAAAATATAGTTTTAATTATTCTTACTTAATTTTTCTGTTATTTTCCTGGTCCATCTGGAGATCAAGCAACACTAAAAGAAGTTCGACACCCCAGTGTGTCCATCTCAGGAGGACAAAACTCTGCTCAACTCCTCCCACTTTGGCAGATAAAGGTTCGAAGTTCAAAAGTTCAAAGTTCGAATAATACGCAACACTGATTCAGAAGAATTAATCTGCGTCTCACTGAGCCTGTCTGATGTCATCCACAGAAGAAAAATTAAGTTGTGGTGGCTACAAGATTTTAGTACGTGGTGACACGATTGTTAATTAACTCGTGGCCAAGCGTTAGTATCATGTAGCAACGAATTATCATCTTTTCTCGTCACCAGACAGGCTCCGTAAATCTTCCTCATCCAATTTAAACAATTTTAGACGATTAGAAGAAAGCGAATGGAAACTAGTTTTTCTCAAATCTGTCATTCAAATGATGACCATCTTTCAACTTGGCTGGTTTACCGTTGAATCAGCGTGTGTTTTATATAGAGACAGTTTAACAGCAGCACGTTAAGGCTCGTATGAAAAACAAACCTAACTCCGGAATCTGAACCAAAGCCTCCAATACCTGGAGCAGATTGTTAAAGATCCACTACATAACCTTTCTATCTTAAACCTTAGCATTACACGCTAGCAAGCTAATGTAACAACAACGGCTGTTTTGAACGCACGCCGGCAACTGCAGCGAAAAAATGTTAAAAGATGTTATCAGAGCATCAGAGGAAAATAAAGAGAGCCAAAGAAGAGCAAGAGATAAGAAAAGAGTAGAGAAAAGACAGTTTTTACTGTCTGGAGGCTCAGAGTGCAGGTAGGATCCGCCGAATGGGGGCGGGTCACTGAGAAAACACTTAAAGTTACATAGTGGGTCTTTAAAAGGGATATTCTTACTTTACTTTAAAAGAGGAGTAAAAAAAGGGAAAATAGTATAACTAAATACAAACTTGAGTATTCACAAGTAAAAAGCATCATGGCGGAGACATCTGTGGGATTTTAGCTGCCTGTTGACGCATTCGTGTGGAGCTGATGCAGCTCGATCTCTATTCAATCTGACGAAGCCACAGCTGCTAATGCCCAATTTAGTGCAAACATGGCGCCACCATGGAGGAAAAGGTTTCTACAGGATTCCATCTGCTCCTGCAGAAATGCTGCCCGCAAGCTCAGACTTCATAAAGCACCCAAACATGACTTACGTTGGACAAGAAAACTGAATGAATTCATGTGAATTCTTCTTGTACAGGAGGTGTTGATTTTCTTCTGTATTAAAATGTCTAAAAAAAAAAAGCAAGAAGATGCGGCATGTTGGATTTCTGGTGAACTGGCTTACGGACGATGTGTCAACAGTCTGACTGGGTATCGGCCAACAGAGTGACGTTGCAGATCAGTTCTTCCTCCACAGGGCGCTGCAGCTTGAGGTAAGTGCACTGAGGAAAGGAGGAAGAAATAAAAGTGTTAAACCCAAATTTGACCCCATTATATGTTTTTGTCAAGATGACTAACCACAAAAAAAAAAAAAAAGATGGTACCAGGGTGGATATATAACACATTTTTGCGTTATTCACTAGTTTACTTTAGCACAGTTTTTTTTTTCTTCAGTACAGATCATTTCTTATGTGTTAACGTCAACATTTTCATTTTTATCACTTTTAAAGTTTTTATCATAAATTTATTTTAAATAATCAATTTATTAATTTTTCAACCGTGCAGTTCATTCATATTGAAACTGCTGCCAAACAAAATTTCACTGTATTTTCTTGTACAATGACAATAATAAAGCTTCTTCTGCTTCAAACCTCACCAACCTACATTGTCTCAGTTAAATGAAAAAATACATTTATATATATTCAATTTAAAGCAAGTCACCTCATTGTTGTTAGAAATGTCATCAAAAGAAACCCGAGGCTGTGGTATTTTAGGGAGGATAACACCCTTATGCCTGGAAAGAGACATCACAAGCCCATAAAATCAGAGGAAGATGACGAAAATGCTGAGAAACATTCAGAAATCAGGCAAGAAGAAAATTGGCATACTTCCTGTAAAATACAAAAGTGAACGCTGCCATAAAAGCAAACACCAGAGGAATGAAGACTGCAAAGTATGCAAAGTTGCCACCGCTCTTTTCAGCATCTGCAACACATTCACAACAGTGATAAGATATCAAACTCAGGAGAATACAACATATAACTGTGTTTCTATATTTCAAAGATATTCAAAAGACAAGAAAACAGGCAAAAAAGAAAAAGAACATACCGAAGCAGATTGGCGTACTGGGGGGTGTGCTGCCTTTGCTGCTGTGGGCTTCGACAGATATGCAGTACTTACAGTGGGGGACCCGATTAAGAACATTATGTAACGCCTTTACTTTGAAATTCTGTGGAAAGATTTGATACTTGGACTTAACGAAACATCAGGAAATAAATCCGTTATCCTTCTGTATACACTGTGGAAATCAGTTAATTCGTTTTTGGTAGATTATTTTGTTGTTGTAACTCTCTGCAATGAATTTTCTAAAAGTCTGTTTATTTCAGGGCTGAGCGATACTTCAAATGTCGGTATCGATCTGATACCAAGTTAATCCAAGGCAAGCATTGCTGATACATACAGATACTTTTTTGTTTGAAATTTCACAACCATTTAATGATGTTTCCTTTAATTATTGATTAAAACACAGTAACAAAATCATTATCTAATAAAACATTTTCAACTAGCAGCCTTAAAGGACAAATCTGACAACATTGAGATTTTTGGATGTAAACAATTTCAAATAACATCAACAAAAAAACCTAAGTGATTAAGCAAAAAGCAAAACCTACGACTGGTTTAGGCTCGTTGAACAATTTTTGGCTTTTAGCCAAAGATTTTTGATACTATCAGTATCTCAATTGGTCTGCTCACCCCTAGTTTTTTTTTTTTTTTTAAATGGCAGCAAGGATGAGCTCATCATGGAAAAAGGGAAATCACTATCTGTGTAAGATTTTTTGCCAGGAAGTTTTGCTGCAGCAGAGAAATACTCAAGACACTAATTTCTCTACCTTTTGTGCAATGTTTAAATGGTACTCTGGTCTCTTACGTTTTCGTTGTTGCACTCAGTGTACAAAACTTTGTACTCCCATGATGACAACACTTCCGGACGAACCCAGCTAATATGGAACTGCCCCGGCACATTGTCTGTAACGTTCCATATGAGGGGAGGTGGCTTCACTGCACACAGTGACATCATAAATATTAGACCAACTCCAAGGATGCTGAGGAATCTACTGAAAACTCCCCATACCAACACAGAACATGTCTTGCCTTCAAAAATGTGTCATTTTGGGACTGGCTCCCGAAACGACATAAATCCCCTAAAATACACGAGTACAAAAAGTTAGGAATGTTCAACTTTCAGAATGGGTTGGAGAAAAGAAATGATTCATAACTGTGGTCTTTTTTTCTTATTGTTTTAAAGTTTAGTTTTGGTTTTAGTTTTAGTTCCCTTACTTATTATTAAAAAGTGACTCACTGTGCATTTTTTTCCAGGGAAATATGTCTCCTGGTATAATCTGTCAAAATGTTCTGGTTAATGAACCAGAAAATTTATTGCTCCATGCATTGTTCAGACACATCTTGAAATTTTCATTTTCGTGCAGAGAACATGACATGCATTACATATTCGAGCATTGAATATTTGTACGATCAAATTCAATAGTTCAGGGAAAGTCAATCTAAGTTTACTAGAACAGGTTATGGTGTATGCTTTTATTCTGACATCACAAAAAAAGCCAAATATCACAAACTTTTTGTGAGTAGTGTTAGTTATGTTATCGAGCCCCAACGAGCCCATAGGAACCGAAGGAATTAATTTCCCAGAATTGTGTCTTTTCCAGTTATCATTTCCTATCCATGGACAGAGTTATCACTGCACCTATAAGGACAAATTTTTATCTAGAAAAGAATCATTTCGTGGTATCTCTGTCTGAGGGTAGGGACAATGATTCATGAGGTCTTGTAGACTCAAAATGTTTATGTTCCAATAACTTGATAACTACCACAACATTTCCAGGATAAGACTAGAATAGCTCCTCGTATAATAAGCCAGAAAAGGAAGTGCAGCATATTTCAACACTTTTCTTAGAACTTTTTTTTAATTGTACATCCCCACTGATCGACTACATACCATATGTTATTGTGTCTCTCTTGAAGGTGTTCTTTACAGATGTGTTGTTCCACGTCCCATTGAAGAGGATTAAGATGGTTTGGGAAGTGGTAGCCCACAGATCACAACTGCTCTGGACACCGGTGGATTTGTAGGAGCATTCCCGAAATGTGTCGTCGTCGTCCTCGTCGCCATACTCATTCACTAGCCTTTGAAAGACAAAGAAAATGGCTGTTTACTGTCGTACTTCAGAGAAATTAAGCTTAAAAAATGTTACAAAGGTAAAAAACAAATAGATAGAGATTAAATAAGAAGAAAATCCGAAGAACAATCAGATGACCCAGCTTTCCACCTGCAATTAAAAGCATCATATGTACGAAACTTGGCTCACAGGAGCTTGTAAAGAGTCGCAAACTAATCTGTGTTTAACTGTCTGATGTGTTCTGTCTAAAGTTTGCACCAGATAATTTATTTATTGTTTTATTTTTCGCCTTTCTACCACAGTCAGAGAGAATTGTAATACCAGCTGGGGTGCATTATTTTTGTTTACCATATGCAAACCTAGTTTGAAGCCCTAAAATTGAAATTGAGGTGTTACAGTGGTACCGTCATTTGGCGGGTATGCTTATAAAGATAAGAATAGAACAGTGCAAAATCTTAAAAACTAAAAGCATGCATGTTAAGTGCTTTTTCTAATTTCCCCTAAGGAATGAATTTGAGTAAATGGTTGTTTGTCAGGCTGTGAAGGACTGAGAGCCTGTCCAGGGTTTACCCTGACTCTCTGGGACAGATTCCAGCATTCTCGTGACCGCAAACTGGAATAAGCCAGTATAGGAAAAGGAAGGATTAAGAAAGCTCACTTTGCTGGGCTCTAATAACCGTTAGAGATGTTACAGTTGGCTGGAATCCGCTTCTCCTCCCACGCTAATAAAGTTTTTTCTTTCAGCCAGTG
>JBBBVT010000005.1:15506559-15531888 GCA_037177035.1 Craterocephalus eyresii | reverse complement strand
GGCACCGATACCCGATACTGGTATCGGATCGGGACAGCCCTAATAGCAAAATTTACATTTCTGGAAGTGAATTAGTTAAATCATCAGTTTATGATTCATGAAAAGTAGATTTGTTTTTGATATGAAACTAAGAGTAAACTTTGTTTTGGTTATTTTTATATCTGCAACCTTCCCATGCAGGTGGCCCGGTTGTTATGGAAACACAGAGGTGCTTCAGGACTCCATGTTTACGCTGAGTTTAACCCTAAACAACGTCCGATACGACTCTGCAGGGGAAGACGCGGTCATCGCCGCTATTCAAGCTTAAAAACAACTCACACTCACACATGCAAATGTTTTCTCATCTTTTATTAATAAAAAGCTTTAAAAAGTAAGTTTGACAAGCAGCTGCACCTCAATCATCAATGCAGTAAAAATTAAGAAAAAAAAATCTGCTAACAGATTTGAGGCAGAAATATACATACATACATACAGACCTGTACATCCAAACGTCCAGCATGGCAACACATTCTGTACATCTGCTTAAATACTATTCATCTATCTGCTAATTCAGTGTAGCACTTGTGAAATACTTTAACTGGCGAGTGAGGGGAGCTCGTTTTATTCCTCGAAACAGAAGAAGGCTTTTGTGAAGGCAGGGCACAAAGGCACAGGATCTAAGCCCAGATAAGAGGAGTGCTGACTCACTCACTGGACCAAAGCTGCATCGAAAACACGAGGAATTATCTGATTGACGATTACCGATGCAACTCATGATCAGAGTATCTTTTACTGATTCGTTCTGAAAGGACATTATTACCAATAGATTTCCTAGTTTCTCTTATTCTGCACTTTAAATTCTCTCAGAGCGGCGTGACACAACTCTGACGTTAGTAAACAGGATGCCGTCGCGTCCTGGACAGACTTGTTTACCACCGGTGAGGAGATAAAAACGGACCCTTTGTGATGCTTTCAGTTTGGCTGCGATGTGACGAACCAGTGGAGCTGGTACGAAAAAGATGCTTTTTTTGGAAATAAAAAGTGCTTGACATGATTCACACACCTTACCCTGACACACACATGTCCCGACAGAGCTGCTGCGATACATTCTCAGGGGTGTGGGGTCATTATTAGACTACAATGACGTGTGTAAACCTCGCCCCGCCCACACACTCATATTTTCACTCCGTATCCAGCAGAGATCCTGAAGATAAGCCAACATCTCCGTCAGGAAGGAGGGGGTGTTTCTAGCAAGTGCAGACAGGCGGCTTCCCTGCTATCACCTAGTTCAGTTCCTTCAGTGGAAAAATGTGCATGATGGGGGGGCTGGAGGGGTAAAAAAAAAAAAAGAGGTCAGCCCAAGTCGGTGGACGTCCCGCTGATGGCACGAAACACATGGAGGGAGTTCTGCAGGAGCGAGCGCATCATGCCCTCCTGGTAGATCTGAGAGGGGAGCAGAGGACAGCATGAGGCACGAACAGAGGCAGGTTTCACACAAACACGTGGTCATGTGGTCATGCACGCCGCGCTGCAGGGGCTGATGGGATACCATGCGGCGAGATATGAGTCAACACATGCAAACACAACCACAGCCACACGGTGGGACGGAGGAGGAGGGACTGAATGTTTGGATAGGGAGGACGGCGTGGCTGGATCAGCCCGTTACTATTATTTATTTTATGTATATTTTTATTATTACTATTTATAATAATAATAATAAAATACATAAATAATAATAATAACAATAATATTTTATTTTGTAAATTTTTTTTTTTAATTCATCATCATTATATCATTATTATTATCAACAACAACAACAATAATAATATAATAATATTAACAATAATAATAACAACAAAAATGATAATAATGAAAAACATATTTATTAATCCTGATTTGTAAATTGTAGCTTTAAATCCATCCTTGTTAAACTGGGTCTTGCTCAGGGGCCCACAATGACCAATTCCCATTATGATAATATTCAATATTATAATTTCATTTGCTTTTGTGAAACCTGAAGGACTAAATGTGTGCATCATTTTATTTGAACCTATTTAATGTAATGATCTGCTCCCTTTTTCCTTTTCTGGGTTCATCTTTATTTCTTTGTAAATAAACTTTATCATATTACAGCTCAGATAGAAAAGTGTCTGTGGGATGAAACAATTGGTTTAATAAGAAGAAGCTGTTATACAGTTACTGTTGCAACATTGTGATTCGTCAATTTTTTCCTCCTTCTTCTCTTTGAATCAGCAAACGGCCAGGATCAGAGTAACGGCCGGCGATGCTTTCCGCTCTGACTCGTCCTGTTTATGCTGCTGGTTACCTAACATGACAGCCGTCCTCATTCCCGGCAAGCGGCTGCTGCTGCAGCAGAGACATAAAACTCAAGTGGCTGTGCAGCACACGGCAAAATACAGTTAAACAGTGAGTTTGGAAATGTAAACCTAAAGGCCTGCAGGCTGTTTTCATCACAAGCAATCAAACTATGTGCACCCCGTTAGCTTTCAAAAGGCCCAGAGCGAAATATTAGTAATTAATCCTGCAAACATAATTAAAAAGTAATGCTGAAAAACGCAGGCCTGATTGCTGTAAATGAATGAAACCTTTGATAAGAGTAAAACAGCAGCGATATATTAAACTTAAAAGAGCTTTTCTAGGTTTATTTCTGCAGTTTGAAAGTGGGCCTTAATGGGAAAGCATATCTGTTCGGTCCTGATGCAGACCTTTTCAGTCTTTTATCTAAAGTCATGTTGGTCAAAGGGCATCCAACCACGCCGCGTGGGCTCACATAGAAACCAGCAGCTACTGTAACTCGGTAACTAAGACGTGACGGGTGTCAGAAACCACGACATCTACAGGAATTCTGCGTCTTCTAACATGATGCAACATATCCACTGTATATGTTGATCCCATGTGAGTAAAGGATAAAACAGCATCTGCCTTCATCCAGAGCGGTGAGCAGCTTCATTGTTGGAGATGGCGTGCGTCTGTCACGGCTCACAGTAATCATGTACGCTTGCCGACAGGCAACCAATCAAGCCTGACTGTTTACCAAAAACAACCAAGGAATGCTTGGATCTTTCTACTATCACTTGCCTGTCTCACCGTCTGTGATTCGTTCATGACCAACCACCTAAATATGGATTTATTTTGCATTTGATCATGAAGTTTTTGGGTGAAAAAGCTAATTAAAGGGTGTAAAATTATGTCTGACATGAACATAAAGGAGAAAAGTGATGCATTTGAGCTTAAACACAGAACTAATAAACCCATTACCTGGTGTTTCCTTAAAGCTAAAGGCCAGCACGATGGGGAGAAAAAGCCGTTCTGGTTAGTTTGAGTCAAACATTGTTCATTCATCGTTACATCAGCTGTGTTTCCTCTTTTTACTTTCATCACATCCATCCATGCTGTAGTTTCCTCACAGGAATTAAAGACAAATAAATAAATAAATAAATAAGAAGGCTACTGAGTGTGTGAGTAAAAATGTGCTGTGATGCTTTTCCAGGAAACGATGAGAAGAAAATTCAGTTTTCGATGATTCCTGGACATTAACGTAACACAGTTTCCTGCTGCGAGTCATTATGACTAACTCGGCGTAAAACATGAAAGCTGTGCGAGGCTGAAAGGGTCAAAGAGCGAGACGCACGGCCTGGGCTTTATGAAATTATGCTCGCTCATTCCAGCTATACATTTCCTGCTGTGAAAACAGGAGGTCGGCGCGATCGGGAGGACTTTCCCTCCGTTTACTGCTTTACTGCTGCAAACACGTGAGCGGGCTGTTATCGCGTCTGAGCAGGAAGGAAAATACGTTGTGCAACATTAAATTGTGATTGTATCTCCATGGTCTGATCCAGTCGTGTCCCTTCAGGTGGAAAAGGCCCAGTCCCGTCCAGTAACGGCCGTTAGTGGTGTAACTGTGACTTGGGTCACTTTGCATGTCAGCTAATAGAGCGGGTGTGTCTGCTGATTTCATTTGGCCTTGATGAGAGATACGAGCTCTGCCTACGAGTGTTTGGTCTCTGGATGCTCCCTCTCCTCTTAAGGCTGCAAAAACTAGTCCACGTTTTCATCTCAGAGCATTTAAATGAGCTTTGCTGGTCACCAGTCCAACCATCAAACACAGAAAACAGCTCACTCACTTCTACGAAGGATTCAGAGTAACTAATAAATGAATCGTGCATGTTTTTGGCACCCAGAGGGACGCCCTGCGAACACAGGGAGAACAAACAAACTCACAGAACGACCACTGTTTTAAACTCATACCCAGTTCGAACCAGCAACCCTCCCAGTTTGAACCAGCAACCTTCCTGCTAACCATCTCCATGAGCCTGTGAAATTTAGATTTTCACCACTTGTCTCAACACCGTGAGCTCAAAGGAGATCTGTGACTCGTAAGAGAAGTTGTAGGTTGTAAACATGTTTAATTCTGCTGTAAAGTTGGTCTTTTTAACATGGGAGTCTATGGGGAATTGCTCTGTTTTGCACCTAGTGGAGGAGGGGGGAACTGCAGTTTTTGGCACTTCTGTGTAGACTTCATGTTTCTAAGCCGGAGGTTGCTGGTTGTGTAATAAACCCAGGGGAGGTTAATTTACTGTTTTGAAAAACCAGGAAAACAAAAGATCAATCCGACGTCATGCTGGACTAAAGGAAGTGGAAAGTTAATTTGTGGAAGTGGATCAGCCGGACGTGATCGTGTGAAGATAATCATATGATGGCGACAGACCCCACCCTCCAGGATGAGGATGAGCTCCTCTCTACACCCCCATGCCCAGTAACTAATGAGGCTTGTAGAGGCGGAGGCGTGACGTGAACTCGGCTGCATTGCTGTAGCCTGATGTATCGCTTGCACCACCTCCCCACTCAGCCACAGCGGTAAAGTGTTAAAGCGTCACAGCATCATGATGTGTGGTGGCGTCGCTCGCTGCCTCACTGACAGAAGCTCACTGGTCTTTCTGTCTCGCACCAGACTTTCTGTGTGGAGTTTGCATGTTCTCTTTGTGTATGCGTGGCCCCACTGTCCAAAAACAAGGTTTTACCAGTGTGTCTTTTTTTTGTCCACTTTTATTTCCATTTGCGGAGCATGTGGGCAGTATTTCAGCTGGAGAGTCAATTTTTCTAGTAAATCTTGTATTTAGTCAAGTTTTTAAAATCCAGTGTCTTTTTCTCTCTCCAATGTCCTGACTCTGTGGAAAAATTTGGCATCTTCTTGTGGTCTAAGGTTCCCTGCTATAAAATGATCAAACAAATACTTTTTTATAATTTGTTCTTCATTAATCACTAAAATAACTTCCCTCCAGCTCAAAAATACCAAAATTTCAATAATTTCAGGGTTTTAACCCTTTAAATGCCAGTTTGAATATTGGAAGTACTGCTTCATTCATAAAAAACTAGGGGTGGGAAAATCGAATCGAAAAATCGAATTTCATGATTTTTTATTTCACAATTTTAAATTAAATTTATTTTTTAAACAATCTATTTTTTTTCAAATAATTGCGAAATTTTTTTTTAACATTTTTTATTCCATTTTTATTATCGTTTGTATTAAAGTTTCTTACTTGTCTTGTCGGGCATTATAATAGCAGAATGTTGGTCTGGATACTGTGTTGTTTTTTCCTAAGTGAAATTAAGAAAAAAATATAGCAATAAGATCTTCTGCCACATTTTTTCTTTTTCTCTACAAAAATCTGCAATATTGAAGAATCATGAGAATCGCAATTAAAATCGAATTGGCACCCAAAAAATCGTAAAGGAATCGAATCGGAAAGAAAGCATATCGTCCCGGCCCTAACCCTAAACCCACAAAAACTTCATGATGTTCCCTATAATAAATAAAATGGACAGATAGATGTTTGGTGGTGATTAGACACTTTGATGTGTCAAAAACCAGCAACAGATTTATGTGATTCCATTTGTATTTTTATATACTACTTGTTTTTGTGTCTTTGTTGTTGAATGTGGCAGTACTTTGGATATTTAAACAGGTTAAAATACTGAAAATGGCTGAATGTTTGGTGTTTTTGAGCAGAACAGAAGTTGTTCAAGTGATTAATGGAAATAAATCAGAATAAATATTAATATATGATGACTTCATAGCAGTTTCTGTGCGCGGACACTTGGCCACGAGGATCACCAGAGGATGCCAGTGTGAGGAGGACACAAGGGTTAAATATTGGATGCGTTACATGATGCTACTTTAAGCTGGCTTGTTGCATTTAAGTTTTCCAGCACTCTTCTGTACGTTACCTCCTGTAGTGGCTCAAATGTGATATATTTAGACCTTCCCTTTCACTAATCACACCGATCTGCAACAAAGCTGCATCGGTTGCTGCTGGAGGTTTACTTGAGGGGCTGCAGTCGTTGATAAGAAACAAAACAGGGTTTGTGCAGAATTCCTCGTCACCCTGAGCTCTCTGACATGAATCCTCTTTAATCTTACAGAGATGCTTTTCTTCAAACTATTTATTGCCTCCAAAGGGTTGCAGCACAAACTAACCTCTATCTGCACTACGCTGTCAGACTCACCTGTTTTGTCTTCCCTGAAACAAGCGACGTGTCTGGACTTTTGCAGAGATGCCAGATATTTTCTATTACAGAAAGAATTCAACAACTTTCTAACTCTGTCAGAACATGTTTCTGCCACTGGGTCTACATTTTTCTCATAGATGTGCTAAACAGGAGCTTGGAAGACGTTTCACTTTCACTTTACACAGCATCCCCACTTACAGTATCAGGGATCAGGATTGTGTCCTGTGTCCAGCGGGCTGAGGTAAACAGCATTTACATCTCTTACACAGGAAACGGCAAAGTTACCTGTTCGTGAATGATGTCTGACAGCTCCTTCACCATTTCTTTGAAGTTGGACTTGAGTCCTTCATGATATTCAAACTGGTCCTCTTTGATAATGCGCTCGTTTATGTCCAGAGCCATGCTGCACGCCTCCACAAAGCGCCTGCAGGGATCAAACACCAGCAAAACAGACTTCAACAAGCGGCTCAGAGCAGCAACATGAATATTTAGTGAGTATTAATGAGGATGGGGGGTACCTGAAGATGTCCTTAAGTTCTTTTACTTTCTTACTGCCAGACTGGTTGGATTTACTTTCATCCAGAAAAGCCCTGGCATATGCCATGGGACCTGCATTCACCTAAAACACGACATGTCTCAGACAGTCAGGTATTTTGTGCTGTGATTGTGCAGATAGCTGCTCATACAATATGAAACCTCCCCACCACTGAAACCAGCAGCAGAGGCCTTTTTTGTCTTTTAAAGAAGAATATTTACATTTACATGGTCTGTTGTTAATGTTTGGGGCGGAGGGGAGCCATAAAAGCCCAGCAGGTTACATAAGCTGTCAGTGAAAATTTCACCTGCACAGAGACGCAGCCCTGCAGCTTGAGCTGCAGCTGGATCATGTCCACTTCCTGGCTGGAGCAGAGTTTAATCAGCTCGGCCGTCCGCGCCTTCATCTCGTCTATGGCCACGTCCACGGGCTTCAGCTCCACCTGCTTCTCGCCCTGCACCTCCACGCGCTTCTTCACGTACGGGAAAGTGTTTACAGCTGCAGATGCGAGAGCAGAAAAACTGGTTGGGTCATGTCACGCAACCAAATGTGAAAACAGAAATGTACAATGTCTGTGCCTAGGGTTAAATGCAGCTTAGGATCATCAGCGTCCATAAAAGTAGAAGTTTTGGCATTTAGGTGTGTTGCCACAAGGCAGGAATTGTTGCTATTATCAGAGAGGGGCTATAAAGTCGTATCTAAACTCCCTGGAGTCCATCGGTCTTCAGAGAGAAGGTTAATCCACAGGAAGAAAAACATTCAACATGGGTTCCAGCCCTCTCAGGACTCGACTTCGGTCAAGTTCAGTGCAATGTTCGAATAACAACATCTCAGACGGTTTGAGAATAAAATGATATCTAATATTTCTACTAATCCAACTCATGTAAGTCACACGGTACTCTGCAGCCGTGCTTTGCAGCATTGCTGCAATGCTGGACAAGAAAAGTAGAAAAACAAACAAAATTGTAATTTAAACAAAAAAAATACTCACATATATTTATTATAAATGTTTTTTTAAATGTGGAAAAAAAGCACGACATTTATGTGAACTGATTCTTTCTTCCACCCTACAGACATTTATTTTGCTGACCTGCAAGCATCCCAAGGTTGAGAAATACTGCTTCATAATGTTTTCAAAAACTTACAGCTGTACTGTGCTACTATGCTGATAACAACATGCTGGCTTAGCCAGTGGTGGCCCCTAATGACAGCAGGGCAACTTTAAATGTTCAGCAGAGCACCTTGAGCACGTTCAAGTCAAGTCAACTTTATCTATACTGGCTGCCAGAGGCAGCAAGAGGCATACTGCATAATGAAACTGAAAAAAGCAGAATGAATTATAAAAATATAAAAACACATAAAAACAGATAAAAGTACAAAAGAAAACTCATCTCGAAAAGCCAGTAAGGAAAAAGTGCATTTTATGTGTGTAGCACATTTTTGCAGCTCATAAGAACACAAAAAATGTGTAATATGAAGGCATGGAACCATGTATCCATGTAAAGACTAACAATAAAAATGTTTTTAAAAACAATTTAAAATTATTAATGCTGTGTACAGAGCTGTAGATCTAGAAATCTAGATCTGACCAGAAAGAGCTCAGCCACCTTTGCTCTTTACTGCAGATAATGTGTGAGCTGTGCAGAGCAGCTGGGAGCAGCTGGGGATTGATCTCAGAGCTCTGACAGGACTGTGAAAAGCTCTGATAAGCAACGTTGTGCTGTGCTATTACGACTTATAAAAACAAGCAATAAAATATTAAACTGGATCCTGAACTGCACAGGAAGCCATGTTCTCCATTCATATCAACCCCCAGTCTGACAGAGAGGCAGTGCAGAGGCAGGACGGGAGTGATGTGATCAAACTAGCATTAGAAGCATTAAAAGGACAAGCTGATCCACTTTTATTTTGAGCGGGGCTACAGTCCAAGCGTGAAAAATGAAAGCAGGAACAACATTCTTAAAGTTATCAAAAGATAACGCGTTTATCATAGAAAGAGATCTAGTCAACATGGTAGTGCAAAAGGTTAATCGCTGACCCCTGATGATTGGATAAGAAGCCAATATCAGCAGAGAAGTGATACAATAAGAAAAAGTTGCACCAAGACAATGTTGTCTATTTTAGCCAGTAGGTTTAGAGGATCAGTTTATTTTAGGTCAGAGATGTATTAAGGTGTCATCAGCATAAAAATGTTATGAAACTGTGATCATCTCTCTGTCTTCTCCACCCTAACCGGTCCAGGCAGGTGGCCGCCCTCCCTGAGCCGGGTTCGGCTTTTTCTTTTGTGTAAAGAGGGAGTTTATCCTTCCCACCGTTGCCTCCTGCATGCTCAGGATGGGGGTTGGATCAAAACCCAGATTCGATACAATCTGTTGGTTGTCTCAGCTTGGCTATTTGTCCTGAACTGGCTCGTATGAATACTGTCTGATGACTGCAGATTGGCTCAAACTGATTGTCTGTGAAGCTCTGAGAACTGGTTTACAAAGAAAGCAGAATTAAACTGAATCATATTTATTACAAAATAATTCTCAAGCATTTATGATTGAAATATTTGATCAACAACAGACCATTGAGCTCAATATGACACCAAACTTTTTCTGAAAAAGCGTTAAAGAGCGCTAACAGAAAAAGCTCCACCAGTCACGTAAGAATTAAAGCAGTAAAAACAAATTCAAGGTTTATGATTAAACAACAGAAAAAACTTAACAAGTATGTCCTGTTAGGAGGTAGAGTGCTCTAAAAACATGTCAGCACAGCTTAGTTTCTCAAACTTGCGCCTGAACGAGGCTTATCTAACAATGGGCCTCCGTCAAACTCACCAGCACGTTCTGCATCTTGGATTTTACAAATACCAATTAAAGGGATGATGCCAGCTGTCAGCAATGTAAAAGTAAATGCATGAAAAGCCGCAAAAACACGGTGAGACAGAAAGCTGCGTGCAGACAGAGACCAGGAACATGTTAGTGGTATTGAAAACAAGACCAATTAGCCATCTGTCAATGTCACCTGTGAGACCTGAGCTGAGACCTTATCATTCTAAAGTGATCTAGTGAGGTCGCTTTAATCCACCCGTTGTCTTGTACAAAGATGTGGTTCAGAAGACCTGCAACAGCGATGAAATGTGCTCGACTGCGACTTGTTCGGCAGAATAAATGGAAACTTTGTATTTGGACGATAAGTTGCCATTAAATATAAAACCAAGCCTGTCTCTGTTTGTTTTTAATTCTTTGTTAAAAACCCATCTTTCACTTTGGCTTTCTGTTAACAATGATTGAAATGTTTTGATCTGATTCTAGATTTTGATTTTAGCTTAGTTAGTTTTAGTTCATTTTAATTATTTTGTCTTATTTTGTCAAAGTATTTTCATTTTAATTGTCCTTTTAATGCTCTTATTTTGATTATTTTTAACTCTGTATATCGTTGGGCCTTGGTCAACTTTGTTTGTAAAGTGGTTTATAAATAAAGTTGTACTGTATTGTACTTTAAGTATTTGTAATTGAAATAAACTATTTACCATTTGTTCCCTCTCAGGGTAAATGTGTTGTTTAGAGATGCAACTGATGGCATTATTTCCTTTTTTATTTAATGTAAATTAAACAATTGGTGAACTTGATTTATTTAAATCTGACTACATCTTTGTGAATAATCTAACCCTGAATAAATATTACTCTTATTTTGGGTTTGTTACTAAAGAAGCCTGAAAGAAGTCTAACTCAGCGACTTCCATCTTGCATCCTGTCTCCTGTTTTAGCTGTCCAGTCTCTATCTCTTCCTTTCTCCCTTTCTCTCTTTATTCTCCTCGCTTTCCGATAATTTCCCCCTGTGTTTCTTCGACCAGTCACCCACGGTGTGCGCTCCAAACAGCCAGCATGATTTCCAGTTGCTGCCGTTCGATGCCATAAAGCAGACGCAGCATCCGGGAAGAAGCAGGGATGAAGTGCAGTATCTCAGACTGGGAACGCTGGTAGACAACAACGGTTCCAGGAATGTACATAATTAATGTCTCTGTGCCTTCAAACTAGGTCTGACATACATATTACAAGGTCATAATGTTACCTTGTGCTACTTTTATACTTTGATACAGTCAAGCTGAGATAACATGACTCCAGCCAGACTGGTCATGTGTCTTTAATGTTTTTTTGGTCAGACTAATTTAAAGTCCAAACTTAAAACTTTGCATTTCTGACTTATTATCACTGTGCATTTACACATTTGATGTAGTACTACTTTAAAAGGCCCACTTCTTCATTTTTCAACCTTTAAACTCCCCCATCTGGGCTTACTTGATGGCACAGACCATCTATTACATGCATCTCTGCAGCCAGGCTTTGCACAGTCACAATATGCAAATAAACAAACACAACATGGCTGATTCAGCAAAGAAACACTAGAAGACAATTTCAGAGGAAGAGAGGACACGAAAAATGCCAGAGACAGAGCAGGAGATAAGAAGAGTCAAGCTAAGACTGTTTTACACTGGCTGCAAAGAACGCAGTGCAGGATGGAAGATGCACGCTGAATTAGCCGTCAATAGGGGCGAAAAGTTAAGTAGCGCCTCATTAATTAACTAAATAACAAAACTCAGATGGGCATGAGAGGGTTTGGATGAGAAAAAAAGTTCTTGGTATGTTGACTTAGTCTCTGTGTTGTTGTTTAGCCATTTCCACCGATGGGTATCTCAGATATTCTGAGGGATGTTTCTTTCTCACAGCTCGTGTTTTCCTTTTCTCCTTATTATTTTTATTATATGTAGTTATTTTTCTATCTATTACCTCCCTGGGATACTCTGCTGTGTACTGTATGTAGTCTGGATTACATTGTTTTTTGTTGTTTCCTCCTCCAGCATTAAGATGCCAGTTTAATAAAGATTGTACAGTATAAAGCTCTCCTTAATAAAGTATAATTTCTCTGCACAAAATAGCAGCCGGACAATCATTCTGTTTTTAACAATGATGGACAAGACAGGTTTTTAAAAAAAAAAAAGTCCTCAAATGCCAAAATCTTTTAAAAAGTCCCTGATGTTTGGTTATAATGTAGAGAAACAAAAACAGCATCAGCATCAACCCAAACACCTAAAACCGTGGTGGTGGAAGAATGATGTCTATGAATGACTAAACCCTGTCTGACAGCGAAAGCTGGGCTGAAACTGGTTCATGCAACAGGACAAAGATGCCAAACACGGCAGATCTACAGCAGGACGAGGTGTTGACACCATCTGGCTAAAGTCCAGACTGAAACGATGCGGTTGGACCTTCAGACAGCTGCAATCCTCTGTGAACGGAAGTAAAACTGTCCAGAAGAGTGGACCAAAAGACTGACAAATTAAGTCCCAACTGCTTTATTCAGACACAGCTTGTGTTTCTGACTAGATAACTCATGTTGCTCATCATCTGAGGTCCTACTAAAGTAAACACTATATATCAAATATGCTTGCAGGGTGTTCTTCTCTTTGAATCAATAAGTAAACGGAGTTATTTTAAGGACCGTTGTCAGATGACAGCCAGGTCGTTGAAGTGTGAGCTAGCGTGACAAGAGAGGACCAAAACAAATGACATGACAACTTTTCTTGCGAGATCAAACGGCGGGAATTTCCTTCTCGTTTGCAAACCTGAGCGCGCAGATCAGACAAACCTCACGTAAAGTCAACAACGAACAGTAGAAGTGCTGCAGGGCGGCTGTCAGCGAGGAATCATATTCCTGACATTCTTGGAAAGGGTGTAGCTGGGGCGAACACCCAGCTCTAACCGCTTCATTAAGCAGTCATTAAAGTTAAAGTTTAAGTCAGACTGGCACCTGCTACATAAAGCTTTCTCCTCCAGTCCGTGTGTGTGCTGGAAAAGCTGCTGCCGTTCCTGAGGAACATATCAGCTTTCTCTCATGTCAACAGAGGCGAATGTTTGATCAACGCTCCGTGTGTCTCCTTAAGTGTTTAGCTAATGTTTGCAAAGAAACCGGAAATAAACTCGCTGCTTTCTTAAACTGCACGGCAGCTTCGGGTGAAACGTGGATTATCAGCTGTGTTTCATGTACTTGTGAGGACCGTCCTCCTCTTGCACTGCTCCTCCACGCCTCCGTGCTTCTTCCCCGACAGCGTGTACGGCGTCTCGAACACGAAGCGGTTGATGTTGTGGCACTTCTCGAAGTCCGTCTTCTTCTCTGGCGCCTCCTTCTCCTCGAAGTACGGCTTCACGAAGGTCACCTGGATGTAGGCGAACTTGGAGTCCAGCTCTTTGGGGTTCACCTGCAGGGGGCAGCAGGGGGGGGGGGGGCAGCCAGCTTTTAGTGAACTACAGACATGAAGGAGAGCAGAGACTGGAGCTGAGAACAAAGCGGGCTTGGCTCGATAAAAGGATATTTAGCGAGGAATAATGAAAATAAAATCCAAAAGCAACTCGGTAGTTCTGAGTCTACGACAATGAAAGCAGTCAGAGAAATGTCTCCCTCACAGGTTCCCCACAAAGCCTCCTGGGTGGAAGCTTAACATTTTCCAAATTATTTATGCACAAATTATATTTTCTCAACAAACTAAAGCAGGTCGGTGGAGCCAAATACAATCTATGTTTTACTCCAAGTTCCATTTATAGCCAGAAACCACAGGTTTATTCCTCTCTGCTTTTTTCTGCACCTTGTTGGAGTCCTGGATTATCTTGACGTTCTCAGGGCCAAACTTTTCCCCGTAGAGTGTCAGCAGCCGCTGTGAGATCTCAGACAGGCCGGTGAGTTTAGGCTCTTTGTAGATGTACTCCTTCCCGTCCTCTTCATCAAAGAACAACTGTTGGAATAAAAAAAAAAAACAGATGGTAAAGATCAGCAGTCATGCAAGATACTCGTCTGGTTGTAAAGCCCGGTGCTGCATCAGCCCTGAGGGGCAACAGTGCCTCATAGTACCTGGTATTACCTAATAGTACCCGTTAGTACCTGGATAATAACCAATAGTACCCGGATTGTACCCAACAGTACCTGGTATTACCAATAGTACCATACATTACCTGTATAAGACCCAATAGTAGGGCTGGGCGATATGGCCTCAAATCAATATCAGGATATATTGAGTCGTTCATCTCGATAACGATAAACAGACGATAACAGCACTATGGTGCACAATTTCTATCTGCCACTGATGTAATGTATGACTATGGGTCCACCGTGCCGCTCTCTGTTCTGCTGTTCATGCTGGGAATCAGAGTTTTTCTAAAATATTTCATCTGAATTAATTACTGACTTGGCAGCCCCAAATTTTTATTTTCTTAGAATATCAAATTTATTGACATGGGCAAAAATAATATTGGTTATCATTGTAAATCTCTTTATCGGTAAATTTTCAATATATTGCCCACCCCTACCCACTAGTACCTGCATAGCACCTGGTAATAGCTGGTATTACCTCATAGTGCCAGATAGTACCCCATAGTACCTGATAATATACCATAGTACCTGGATAATACCCAATAGTACGTGATAGTACCCGTTGGGCACCCTGATAGTACCAGACAGTGCCTGATAGCATGTGATTAGTACCTGATAGTACCCAATATTACTTAATAGTACCCAATAGTACCCCAAAGTACCTGGAAAACACCCGATTGTAGCAGGATATTCCCTGATAGTATATGGATTATATCCAATGGTACTTTAATAATACCCAATAATACCCGATAGTACCGGTTGGACCCAATAGTACTTGATAGTACAGATAGTACCTGGGTGAAGTCTTTCTCTCCTGCAGATCACCTATGCTTTAGACCTGCTATCATAGAAATATGGTTTTATGTATTTTTATTTACTTGCTGTGATTCTTTCCCTCCTCTCCTCCGTTCTTTACTTATAAACGCTTCGTCTATTATTTTGCCTCGTCCACAGTGGGTGGGGTGTGGGGGAGGGGCGGTGGGACCTCATGGGTGGGAGGAAGACTGCATCATTGTTTTCCTCATCTCCAGCAGCAGTTTCTGACTTGTGGGTAGACAGGCTCCCTCTCTGGGACATCTTCCGATGGGGGTCATGTGAGGGATCAGCCTTTTCCCATCTCAGACTGAGGACGGCTTGGAAAGAATTCATCATCCATATGGCCCAGTGCTCCCAAGACCCTGGGTTATACGGTCGCTTTCACCTTCAAGGCTTCCTCCAGCTCTTCTTGGGTCCTTCATATTTCTCCTGATGTTTCCATTGTCCATCCCAGCAGCTTTCCTCCGCTGCTTATCCATGATCACACATTTACAAAAGACTTTTAATTCCTCTTTAACTCATAATTAGAGTTAATTCTGCTTTAACCAGGTGAAAAATGAGCATGTAAACGCTTAATTCCTGATTAAATGTTAATTCTGAGTTAAACTTTATTCTGAATAAATCCCTCTCTCAACCTCTATCATGTAAACCTTCATTCTGCTTTAATTCCAGCTTATGCTCCATGATGACCATAAACAGTGCTTCCTGGGCTCAAATAGTCACAGTGAGTACAGAGATTTGACAGATTTGTGACATTTATTGTGTTTAAAGGATAACGTTATTGTGCTCAGTGTGTAGAATAGTAGTTTTGTTTTGTCTTTTGTGTAAAAACAATGAGGCTATTTGTGAATTTGGAGCAGGAAGTCCTGCTCTTTGAGTGTGAAGGAGCACTCAAAGCAGAAACAACCTGAGGTGCTGATTGTATCTAAATGTAAATAGTTGAATATACCAGCTATTGGTCAAATTTATACATGATTTTATGATTTCTAAAATATATTAACATTCTAAGATATAAACATACGTTAGGTGTGTTTTTAGTTTTGACAGTAATATATATTCAACTTCTGTCCAATCAGATTTTGTGTTTTTATGTGATTTTTAGGTCCAGTGTTTGAGACTTTAAATCAAAATGAAGTTTGTTCTGAAGTTTGGCTGCATATTGACCTCACCTGACCATAAAAAGCCACTCTGAAGTACGTTCCCAGCATCCTGCGGCCCGACAGGATCACCTCCATGATCTTGTTGTAGGCTCGGTGCAGAGTGTCGTACGTTCGGCTCAGTTTCTGCAGAAGTAGAACAGATGCTATCAGAGCACGTCTGCTCTGGGATTGTTTGTTTATTTCTTTGTTAAACAGGAAGGTTGCTGTGGGGAACTGGCTCAGTGTCAGGAGGGTAAATTAGTCTGATCCTAATGGAAAACCAGTTCTTTTAAGCTCTGACTCCAGCACCATAAAACTGCTGGAACCAGTGCTTAACTGGTCCACAGTAAAGACCTGCTGGTAACCAGATCAATTCAACAAGAACGCCGCCATGTTAAAAAATCCAGAGCTGGTGTTTTTTCTGCTAACGTCACAGAAACAATAAAAACCTGCGGTACAAGACAGCAGGAAGCATTGTTATAAATCCTGATTCATTTATACTCGATGTTGGTTGCAGAGAGCGTTTACAAAAGTAAACTGAAGCCCTAGTCTGACAAGATTAGTCTTACTTAGATACATGTAATAAATAAATAACCAGAAGAATCAACCGAAATTTACAGACGTCTACGGACAAAAAAAGCAAGTATACAGTATCACACACGGGTCGGACTGGCCAGATAAGCATCTTCTGGTTTATTTCCACTTTAAATATCCATAAGTGCAGAAACTACTGTGTGACTGAGTGAACTGGAGAATAATCTGCAGCAGAAATAATCTGACAGGGCGGCGGATGGAAAGCTCCACGTAGCATCTGTGTTCAGTGCAACCTTAGGAGCGAAGCCTGTTTGACAAAACACTGTGAAAACTCTCCAAAGCAGCTTAAATCTGCACCAAAGTTGAAATAAAATGCATCCAGGAAACAAATCTGCATCCGATCCTCCTCATTTCTGACTAAATCACAGACATGTCTAGTATTGGAGTCCTGGAGATATCCCAGCATTAATCTTAATCAAATACACTAATCTGTTATTCCTCTGACTCACTGCCATCATTAAAATACAGGTTGGAGACTTTTAGAGTGGAACAAGGATGTGTTTCTGTACTGGTTCTGTAGCTGGGGAACACAAAACCAGTTTGAAGCTGGAGTCAGCTCAGAACTGAAGCTGAACGAGCACATGGCAGCAGCAATGGTGCTACACTGGAGTAAGAAATATTAAATAATGGAGCCAGTTTGTCCTTCACATCGCTTTAAAACCAACTAGTGCTTACAGCAATGCAGCTACAGGATCCCTAGTGTAGCTGGTAGTTTCCTAAAGTTACCAGACAACCAGAAACGCAATGAGCAGGTTTTATATTTCGTATATATCTGCTTCTTTTCCTCCAAACACACAAACTAACAGATACGATGCAAAAAACTCAACTCAGAGTTCTTCTGAAACCAACATTTTTTAATAAAAGTAACAGTAAGTCCTCATTTATCCACAGCAGGTTGCTTTTTTATGTTTAAATATATTTCCAAAGAGATTATGATTAGTTACATGTTTTCAATCTTTTTCAACTAAATAGATCTAACTTCAGTTTATAAGATGAGTTGGGTCATTTCAGGTGGTCAGGATTATTTTTATTAACCTTTATCTAACCAGATAAGTAGACTAAGAACCAATTCTCATTTACAGCTGCGACCTGGCCCAGAGGCAACGTGGATTAACACACAGATTTGGAAATGTTCACTGAAAATTTAGAATAAACTTCGTAACTATAACGTAATGAATTTATTTATCGGTTTCAGATACCTGATTAAAAGTCTATTTTATCCACTGTGATCTGTAAATCCTAATGCACATGTAAATATGTAAATATCCAAAATGTACAAATACTTATAAGAACAGATATTAACATTATGAATTCTGTAAATGTGTAAATGAAGAAAAATACTTATGAGATCAAATTGATCTGATTAAAAAATAAAGCTGTTCATAATATGTTTTCCTAAAAAGACATAACATTTCTTAAATTCATTCCTTAAATAAAGATCTTGATAATTCACTTGAACCCCTTGGCATTAAAATAACGGGAAAGATAGAAAGATTTCCCTTATTTACAGGTAACTGTGCTGATGACGGACCCCTGGTCTGCGTGTGGGGATGCTGCTGCTGCAGTACCTTGTATTCGTGATGCTTCTCGTACACGGGGATGATGAGCTTGGCGATGTGTGTGATGAGCTCATAGCGCTCAGCTTTCCACAGGGCGTCCACGCACACCTCCAGGTGTTCCACCAGGACTTCCTAAGAAGGGACAGAAATGGAGGAGAATGTCTCTTCTCTATTTGCACTGCCATGTAAACATTGGTTAACAACCCCAGAGTAAAAATGACAGTTTGAGCACGAAAACAACATAATTTATTACTTTACTTTCAGAAAAATATACAGGCATTAACTGTCCTAAGACAAGCAGCTGTAAAAATGTTGCCTTGTTTGACATTTAAACCAGCCATGGCTTGTTTTGACTGAGGAGGCCATACCAGACTCACTGCATTGCAGAAAAACCACAACAGGCCACACCTCAGTGTAATATACGTCCTGCATCCCAGTGTCTTCTTTCATGGCAGCTTCTTCTTCAATGTTACAGGTGATCTTCTTAAAAGCTGCAAGGCCGCTTGGGAACAACTCTGGTGAACGATAAACACATTGTTCTTATCAATCACACATTTCTGTTGATTTTGATATCAACAATGAGACTTTAATGAACAAAAAAAGAAAAAGTTAGCAATATTTACTTGGTACAAGCTATGCATACATTAAAGTCCATCGAATTAAAGCTTCAGATAAAGTGCCCTGTCAACGTCTGGAAATTAGCTGCACACTGTCCATTTGAAGCTGTAAAGTGGCTTCAAAACAACAACAACAACAAAATATAATAATATGCTAAAACCAGCTCAGATACATATCTGGTTACTCTTAGAGTAAACAACGAAATGAAAGTAGATCTAAGATGCAAAACACGCGAGTCTCAGATGCAGCCGGGATAAGAGCTGCTGGCGATCAAATAATCTCCGTCTGTTGAGTTATTCAAACATGGCTACCACATTTGCTTAGATAACTACCTGGCAGCAGGTTTGCATGAAATAACTTTGTTTTTGCCGAGTTGACAGGTTTGCATGCGACGCAGTGGTAAACAAGGAACGAATTGTCTTTTATCAGCACGGCGGGACGTTTTCCTGGACAACTGCGGGCGAATAGCAATTCCTAAAGGTCACCTGCATCGTGAGGTCCGTCTTTGTGCCTGATGATCCGACCAAAAGGTTGTTTATTGATCCTAAGGAGGTTGCACAGTCGTGAGCATGTTTACTTACTTTTCCTGTGCAGGTATTCTGCGACCAGCGCAGCAACATGAACGTAGCACATGGCGGCCTGGTGGGGCAGAAATGAAATGACAAGAAAAGTAAAATATGAGTCTGCAAGGCCAAATCAAGCAGTGCATTATTACAAAATACAACAGAAAAGGGAAGTGTAATAGCCCAACATGCCACCTCGAACAATGAATGGTTTCAGTCATTGTCTCAACTGTAAGATGATCTCACCAATAGAAACTGGAAGACAATAACCTGAATGTCACCTGAAAACTGCTAGCAGTGTTTAGTTACAGTAATCTCTTGATGTATTCCTGTTATTCTGCTCCTTCACTCACATTTTCACCTTTGGTAAATATGAGGAACCTTTCACTTCATTGTAAGAAACTTTATTTATTCTATTTTGAACACCCATCAAAAACATGAAAAAAGACAAGAATTGCTAAAAATATAAGTCATGAAAATAAAATGACAATCAAGTTTATACTGTAAAAGTAGCAAAGAGAAGATAACTGCATATCTAATGCATATTAAACAAAAATAGTTGAATCTAATAAACACAAATAAATGTTTTACGTCAGGATAACCGACATGCTTGTACAATCATCTTGTTTCCTGTTTGCTGAGCTTCTCTTAGCCATGTGAAGTAAACAAATAAACAAATGCACTTGAACTGAGCCCAGTATTTATAGCAAGCAGACCACACAAGCTCAGGCTGTCGCCCTCCATCTTTTTGTCCCAATGCTTTTCTAAAGGAGCACTCTGATTGGTCAGTGTGTGACTCATGAAAACTTGGTCTTTTTAACTTTGGGATCATTGGTTAAAATTTTACGTGTGCTGTATTTACAGTGTTAACCCTTCTGCTTTACTTTTCTCTAATGCAAACTAAGTGTCAGCTTCAGAATGGAGCCCTGACTGATGTTTTCACCTTATTGATGTCTCAAGCTGATCTTTTCTTGGTTTTTGAGAATTGCCGAAAGGTTTTCAGCCATATCAATATCTCAAAAATGTCAGTCTACAAAATTTGAACTCAGTTTTCTTCTTCTTGCTTTTAGGCTGTATCATTGTCCAGCGAGCATTTAGTGCAGTTTGAACACAAACCAAACTGGAAAACTTTCATGAATCCCCGTCCATTTCGGATCGAGTCCCCAGACTATCCTGGTGTGAATGCCTCGTCAGTTCTTTTAGAGATCATTTTTAATGCAATTTCTTATCAGTGTTGTTTTGGGACAGAACTCTCAGCGATGCCACGAATGCACAGTTTTAGACTCCTTCACTGTTTGCACCAAACAGGACCTATGGTAGCGTTCCCCTTTGGATCAATCTTTCAAACGTCACTTGTCTGCTTTGTCGTCCCTTTTCCTTCTGCAGAAAGTTACTCAATTCTTGATGTTTTTCTTTTCCAAAGACCTTTGTTTTATAGAACTGACATATTCCTGCTGGGAACTAAACTATAAGCATCTCTGCCTGACGGACTTCTGCAAGCCTTCTACCTCCATCTGCCCAAAAACTTTTAATGCACAAGTCCTCTCATTTGCCAAACACACTCAGCCATCATTGTTTTACTCAAAAATATTCTTACTTGGAAATTGCTGCTGAGTTCCTTCAGATTAAAACGATGATTCTGACTGATAAAAATCGCTCCGAAGTTCTGAAGTTAAACAAAAGAAGTTCTGTGGAATCTTTAACCTCCTGAGACCGACTGGCACATATTTTGTCTTTTGCACCATATTACTAAATTCTGTGCAACTGGAACCTGCGAAAAACTTAAACTGCAATTAGGTGTCAGAAGAGATTTTGTTTTTTCAATCTAAGATTATTTTTATATCTACATCATGTATTATAAGATGTATGTTTGTATTATCCTAGAAATAAGGATAACACAAAATCATATCAGTTTCTATTAATTAAAATAAGAACACGGCTGGTAAACTTTAAACTATTTACTTGTAATGCCGATGTTATATGACACAATTTCGGTGCCACAAGACGGCCCAGTCCACTTTTTTTTTTTACGACAACATGAATAGAAAGAGAAACACAGAGGATCAAAAGTGGAAGTTATTCCTGAAACGTGGGCGATACCTCAGAGAGATCTCCGTTCTTTAGGTGCGCTCTGGCCATGCTGTCCAGCCACGTCCGCCTGAGCTCAGGGGTGCTGGCGTAGGACCGGGCAAGGCTGTACTGGAGGTCCAGCAGCATCTCGGGGTCTCTCTCGTGCTCCTTCATCTGAGCGGTGGCCATCAGCACCGTACGTATGCGCTTGGTTAGACCCTTCACCTCTGACGGGAAGGCTGTGGACTGGACAGAGCAGAGACACAGTCACACCCATCGGCTGAAGAGTGGAGATTTAAATTTATGTTCAAAATCATTTCTGTAATGTACACTGGTTTAAAAATCTTTTAAATCCAATTCTTTCATGTATTTTAATGTAAAACCCTAAAATAAAACCTGTAATAATGAAATACCATCAAAGAAAACGTAATTTTATTTTCTCATTTCACAAAAAAACAATAAAAATCTAATAATAATAATTTATTAAATATCTAATTTAAAGTTTAAAGCAATAAATACCGTGTTATATTTTTATCATCAATTTATTCAAACTGTGATATAGTATGCATAAAAACTAAGGAGGCTCGATGACCCTGGTTCACCTGGACTGGTAATGAATTGAGTCATATGTGTATATAACTATGCACAATATATTATATAATTATATCATGTTATCATATGTGCTTACATTTTTCATTAAACATAAAAAAACTAAACAAGCTTTCTTGTAAAAGTATAATGCAAAAATGTTTCTTTATCTTCATACTTCAGGAATATTACTGTTTTTTTTAAGACATTTTTTACAGTGTAGTTTACAGAAACAAGGCTCTGAGGTTCAGGTCCTATAGCTTTTTCCATCTAGTTTTTTCACAAAGAAATTCAGATCCGCTGTAGTATTTATCTATTATTTACATACTAGAGGACATTTAGCTTGTTAATTCATTTTGTTATGTTTGCATCAAACAATCGAAATAATCTAAACTTAAAGCTTTTACACATTTATTTATTGTGTTGAGGAATTCAAGGATAATTGTGAGAATCGTGA
Organism: Craterocephalus eyresii; assembly: GCA_037177035.1. Lineage (NCBI taxonomy): Eukaryota > Metazoa > Chordata > Actinopteri > Atheriniformes > Atherinidae > Craterocephalus > Craterocephalus eyresii. Next base: position 15,509,533 of record JBBBVT010000005.1, on the reverse strand, counting down.
TATTGTTCTGCCAAAATTCAACAAGACAATCTATAATGGGGATCTATTCATCTATTATACTTGGGACATTCATCTTATTTCCTAAAACAATTCTATCATATCTCTGTTTATGTAGCTGAGTCAAGTTTTGATTTGGCTTTATCTTTATGTGGTTTGGCAGTCTAATAGAGCTGATTGTCATCAGCATAAAGTGACACATTATTTTGCTTGTTCCCATGATCTACTGTGACCTTGTGGGTGTGTATAGATGACAAACAATCGGGGTGAAAAATGGAGCCTTGTTAAACTGAAATTCAGAAGTGAATAGCACTCAGTTTTCCAGCTGGTCTGACAGGATGTCATGGTCGTCTAACTTCTGACAGCACCTGTATCAATCATTCCTTCCAGAAAACTGCGGTGTTGCAATTGCAACTATTGACAAAACTCATCGAAAGAAACATAATTTAAATGAGTAAGTCGTGTTTTCCTGGTAATATGTTAAACTTGGATGGTTACATTTTTTATTGTATATTCCATCATTTTAATATGTATTGATGCTGAAATTGCAGCGTGGCAACTTCATGGAGGAAAGAAGTTAGATGGATGTTAAAGTCTGTGCATCCACAGACTTTAACTTTTTGATCAGATAACGTTGACCGAGCAGACTGGCCTTTCCAGAAAGATTAGAAATGAGCAGATTAAGGCCTGGTGTCAGCTTTCTAAGCTAACTTTGCAGATTTCTGATACCTTCATGGCCTTGTCACTGTTGGCGAAGTTGTTGATGATGGAGAGAGACTCCTGGAAGCGAGAACTGCCTGTCAGCGCCACATCGGAGATCAGCTGGCTCACTGCAATGATGATCTAAATGGAGAAAACACAAAAGTCCAGTGAGAGCTCGTGGAAAGCTGGCCAGCATTTAGCTTGACTGTCAGAAGAGGCGCCAGAAACTTAACCGGCCGTCTATGTTTAAACTTATTACAACCCCTCTTCACATTTTTCTGCTCCCTTAGAAACCCAGCTCAAGTACTCAGAAGAGGGCGACTCCAGAAGCTAAAAGGTCATGACCACCAAGAACTGCTGAGAGTCCTGCTATGTGGACCGCTTGCAAGCAGAGATGAGATGACCTGGATGCTCTCACGGCTCGGTTTACCTGCAGGTGCGTCCGGAGGAAGGTCTTCCTCTTGGTGTACTCGTAGTTGTTCCTCATCAGCATGTAGAGCAGCGCCGATGCATCGGCCCTCAGAGATCCCAGCTTGGAAACGCAGCATTTGAGCACCTCGCAGCACAGAGCCTCACACAGCGTCACGCGGCCCTTAAAGAGCACCGAAGGGAACTGGAGGGACAGCGTGTTAGTGGATTAGAAGCAGACTCTGGGTCGGGGGGCTGGGATTAGATAATACAGAGCATGATTTATGATGGGAATACGGGATGAAAAACAGTAGCGACTGTTAGAAACGAGTGGGTGGGAAAGCTGAAATCAGCAGTACGTTGCTCCACTGCTGCTTAACAATGAGCTGGAATGAGGAAAGATTAAGAGATTACATTAATACATGTGGGAGAGATGCCTCGATAAACTCCAAATTCAACCCAGTTTTATATATAAATGAAAATTAAGTTGACAGACGTTTCTCATGTCAGTAAAAACCTGAGCCACAGAAGACAGCTGAACACATTGCAGGATTACTGACGGCTACCCGCTGATTTGTTGGAGGTCATTCAGTCCTCATGTCTCTAACTGTGTAACTGTGGGAAACCTCCACACGTCATCGTGATATGTTTATCATCACGGTTATTGTTTCCTCACCTGGTACTTGACCATTTTTCTATTTTTCTTTTTTTTTTCTTTTAACTGTTATTACTTTGAGACAACAAGGTTTTAAATGGGATTATAGGGTATGGGTGGGGGTGGCTGTGGATGGGTGTAAGAGGGAAGTGGATGTGTCTGTTTTACCTATTTTATGTAAATTGTTTTATCTGAAGCACTTTGTATTGCTTTTATGCATGGAAAATGCTGTAGAAATAAAGTTTGATTTGATTTGATCATCTGATTGCTTTGCTTTGTTTTAAATTGTTAAAGAACCTAAGCATCAAAATCTGTCTTAAAAATCTGAAATTGTCTTTACGCTGTTGACTTTGAGGACAGATGCTGCCCAGCTGGAGCAAAAAGGTCTTTACTAAAATATCTGTAATTTAGTTCTACTTCACTTTATCAGAGATAATGTTCAACAAATTCTCTTCTGGTCTGATAGAGGTCTGCAGCTACAGCTGTTTCATTCACAGAGATATTCATCTTCTTCCTGAAAGAGTTTTGTTTAAGGCAAGCTTTAAACTTCTTTTCCTTTATGCCATCCGAATCTTTTCTTCACTGGTCACACATAAACGGATATTTACACATCCTAAATACCTCCTTGTACTCTGACTCCACAAGTACTCAGATAGACCTTGTGGTTGCAAAGATAAACTCATTTTGCAATGAGGGAGAAAACTTCAAAGCAGAGGTCGAACAAATGGAACAAACTATTTCTATTTATATGTCATCTTCATTTATTCTTCACTTGTAACACACATACTGGGATTGAACTTTTTGTTTTTAATCAGCAGCCAATGTAGCTACTGGATCTCTAAAGTCACATTTCCTTTTTTCATGGTTTTACATAAAAATGCCAAAAAACATAATTTCTCTTAATATTCTCTTGTCCAGCATAGGTCTTACACTGGTGGTTTTCACACCTGGGGTCTTATCAAATGTATCAAAACTTTAGGAATTTTATCAGGGCTGTCAAAATTAAAGCATTAATTCTGAGATAAATCGGTAAAATTAGCACTTTCATTGATGAACACCTCACATTAATGTATATATAACAGTAAGCGTGCATCAGTTTAAAAATCTGAATTTATCATCATCTCGGTGAGAAAAGCAGAGTTGAACCGAATCCAACAAAAAGCTCTTATCCTCTGCGTTTGTGAAGCCTGACAGTTTGAAAGCCTTACACTT
>JBBBVT010000005.1:15488844-15501128 GCA_037177035.1 Craterocephalus eyresii | reverse complement strand
GAATTTGATTATGTTATTCTAGTGAGAAAAACTGATTTTGAATTGAATATGTATGGAATCAGGTGTGGTATGGTATGATAGGCTTCAGTACGGGTATGTCGGTGTGGTATGGTATGGCAGGCTTCAGTACGGGTATGTCGGTGTGGTGTGGTATGGTAGGCTATAGTATTGTATGGTACAGGGTGTGGTATTATATAGTGGGTTAGAGTATTATATGGTACGGGGGGTTGATTTGGTATGGTAGGCTACAGTATAGATTTGGGGGTTAGGTATGGTTGGCTACAGTATAGTGTGGGTGGCAAGGTATGGTTGGCTACAGTTTAGTGTGGGGGGTATGGTATGGTTGGTTACAGTAAAGTGTAGTGCAGTAGATAAGTTGCGGGGGCATGAGGGGGGATGACATCCCCCCTGAAATAAAAATGATCAAAATCATCCCCCCTTGTAAAACTACCATCCCCCTCTCCATCCCTTTCCTTTTTACAGTAAATGTTGGAAATATAAGTTACAATATTTTTAGTCTAGCCCCAGATAAACAAGATGTAATTTGTACCTTGCATTTACTGTTGAACTTAACTAACTGTTTGAAAGAAATTCTGGTGAAACCCAAGATGACCCAGCTTTTCGCCAGCTATTAAACGCACCATGAATTCACGGAGCAGCTCCCTGAGTGTACATGTGCACGAGTGTGAGTCTGTTGTCTATAGACGTGGCTGTTGAGGATGGAGGGTCAGTATAGAGATTAATTTTGCGAAAAAGCAGTTGCAACTCTCAGCTTCTCAAAGGAAAAGGGTAAGAAATCATATTTGGAATCTAAAGTTAATCCGCAGTAACGATGTACATTATGGTTCTGGGTTCACAGCATTTAATTAGCTGTCATATTACTAGTTAACCAGCTGTCATTAGTTATTGCTATGACTCCATAGCTGCTCTACTTAAGAAGTAATTTTTTTAGTTCAGCCTGTAGATTGATAAGTTGCAACTTCCAGTAACCACACATTTTTCTGATAAACAAGGTTGTTTACACAATGGCATAATTTGCATGACCCTATGACAGAAAACCGGTTGACCTGGAGCTGGTGTCAGCTTCACTGGAACCTATTAAAACCAGAGATTTAATGGTTGGAATTCTGTGAGAAAAAAATATTTATCCCGTTGTAAAACACGTGGAGGTGCTGTGATCTTATGATGTATTTTTCCTTCTTTTCATTTTACTAAATGGAGTAAGTGGTATTGTAATAAATAGAACTTTATGATTAATATTTTACAATTGATATATTTTGGGCTCAGATGGGGAGAAGGAACAGTTTTGATAGTTTAACCTTTTGGGTTTACACCAGGGATATCAACCATGAAACCATGACAATAACTGAAAATTCTGAAGGCTGTCAGTCACATTTTAAGTGATTTTAATGTAGAAACTGTCAACAAAATTTTGACTGTAAAAATGACCAATTACAAAAAAGTTTCCTGCAATCTGTATTTAACACACTTATCTTTTTTCACACCTACTAGTATAAAGCTCATTTTAACAGTGTAAACATGACATATTAATTTATGTTTGATCTTTTTGTTAATGTCGTGGAAAGACAGAGGACGTAGCAGCAGGGCCAACAGAGGGAAGGTGATTTGACAGGATTAAGAGGTCTAATTTACAGTGTAGTATTCCTTTTAACCCCCACCCCACAGCGCAGTTTTTTGAATGTGAAAAAATTGACCGCCCCCCCTGAAATTTTATTAAAACTCGACTACTGAGTGTGGGGGGTATGGTATGGTAGGCTGCAGTATGGTATGGGGTGTGTGGTATGGTATGGTGGAGTTTGCTTTGGTAAATCTGACGCATGGAATGAACATAATGGTGAACGTAAGCACGAAACATGAGGTCAAGTTACATGTTTCTGTGAAACTGAGCTGCATTTAGCAGGATTTAATAAGGTGCATGTTGACAGATCAGGCTGGTATGACAAGTATGACAAAGTGCTGCTGTTGTTTGCAAAACTTACCTGCCAATGTTTCTCTTTCCAATGTAACGGAACTGGACAAGACAGATCCTGCAGTGATAGAATAAAACCAACAATGAGGAAATGGTCAACTGATACGTTTCAGTTCTGGTACATGGGAAAAAAGATAATGATGCATCATTGTCACCACAACCATGCAAACACAAATACATATACTCACTCTAGCAAGGTGAGGAAGTTCATGATGTCCGGAGGGCTGATTTTATTCCAGTAGGCCGTCAGGGTGTCTGTGAATGAGCAGCATGCACGCTTTGTTTTTACACAGTAGCCATGTTGACAAGCATTGGATTGTTGAAGCCGTTCTTCATGTCAAAAGCAAATATTGTGTTTAACCGAGGACGGTGTGCAGCTGCTGATCATTACTGACCCTCTGACAAGGTTTTGACGATGTGCAGGAAGCAGAAGAGCAGCCCCTTGATCTCGTACCGGCCCAGTCTGCCAATGGGAGCCATGGGACTGCAGCTCATGGTGGAGCCGCGGCGCTGCAGCTGGAACGAAGCGTAACACATAAACACACCCTTACTTGGTAAAATGCTGAACATCGGAGCTTTTTCTTAGCTGTGCTGTCGACAGCTTAAGCATTTAACATGCTATGTGGCTCCTGGGGGTCTGAGCTGTAGCTCCTGAAAACTGCATGTCTGACTGCCACATTTGCGTACCAAAATGTACCGATGAACCATGACTCACTGTCAGATGAGTTGGGAGATTTATGAAGCAAACAGAGTTATTAAATGATTCAGGTTTTAATCTCAAAACTTTCTGCCATTTTCTTGTTTGGCTCCGCCTGTTGCTTTGTTTTTTTTAAGGTGAAAATGCATTTAGAAGCTCAGCCCTCTCTCACACAGTCAAACTGAAAATGCAACCTCTACAGGACGGCCTCAGATGTAAGATTATGAGGCTAAAATGATCTAAAATGAACGCATCAGCATATGACGCAGCATAAAGGCCGACCAGAAGAAGAAAACCGGATTTATTACTAACAGAACTTTGTAGAAATAAAGTCTTTCCCTCCAATCATCATTAAAGCAGCTCTAGCTCACCTTCTTGGCTTTATTCCAGCCATAGAGGACCAGGAGGTTTTTTCTAGAACTTTCTGATCATTTGTTGAACTTTGGCTGCTCCTGATTGGACATTACCCTCAATTTCACCTCTCTGATTGGTGGAAAGTTTGATAGTAAGTGGCTTCATTGTAAATTAGGTAAAAATAGAGTTCTCTTAGCAACATAGTAGTGACAGTGATGAAAATGTGAAAAATAATGGTGTTATGGTGGATTTACCATGTTATCTTTAAGTAAAACACAGCATTTTCTGACTGGATTGTAAACCTTATGGATGAGATAAATGCCTGGGAAATTTCCGTAAATCTCCTAAAGGGTAAGCTATCCATCACAATTTACACCCCAGAGTCCCAAACCAATGTGTCCAATGGTGTCAGACAACCCAACAACAGAATTTAAACCCTCTTTGACAGCCACCTGTTCTCCAGCTGTAAACGGAAACTGTATGAACTGTGGTCAGTTTATTTGTTTAATCTCATGGTAGACAGTGCCTGATGATTATCTCCCAGCTCCTGCTTAGTATTCCACTTGCTAAAAAGCCCAAGCTGTGTTGGGTAGGGCTCAAAACAATTGCATAGATCCCCGACAACAGCTTTAAGTAGCCTAGAGCATCCAAATAAGTACTCATCACTCTAGAAATAATCTGCATGGTAATCAAAGAAACGTGGGAGATATTTTGCATCATCTTGCAGCAGCAGTAAATGTGCCATCTTACGAGGAGGACCGGGATGAAGAAAGGCCACGGACATGTACAGTCATGCTTCTGTGTATTTTTAATCTTCACATTTTTATCTGGTCTGTTTAAAAAAAAAGCTTTTAAAAATGGATTCACTGTTGTGGGAATTAGCCATGAAAGAGTTCAAATAAAATTGTAAATAACGATGTACATTTCCAAAAGTTTTAAAAAGAAACATGAAAACATGAATCTATTTATATCATCGTGATCGCATGAACTGAACAGGACAAAACAAACGCTGACTTGTTTGAACGTGTCAGAACTTCAATGTTTGTAAAATGACCACGCAGTGTTGGGATGAGCAAACGTATAAACACAATATTTCTTGTAATAAAAATGTCTACTTGTGGAAAATCTTTCTCCCTGTGAACTCCAGATACTTTGGAAATTACCTCGTTAGCCTTCAAAGACTGATGGTCAGCAAAAGTTGCTTCACTGAGATAGTTTAGATAGATAGTGAATGCTGAAGCGCAGCAAACTGATTAATCTACTTTTTATATTTTTGTTGATAATTAGAAATAGGATAGATTTATAAATGGTCTTTTTAAATAGTAAAAATAATAAAAAATATATATAATAAAAATGATGGATTTATTTTTTTTAAGAACAGGAAAAATTGATTTGATTAGTAGCTATTACTAACAACTGTTTTCTTTATGATAAAGGATGGAATTAGTTTATACTCACTGCTTCTGCATTTTAGCCAATTTCCTCCAGATATTGTGTAAAGTGTCTGCATTTTGTTTAGCTGAGGTTTTAGTTACCTCATTTTAAACACCTGTTGAAGATAAGAGAAGTTTCACAATGTCCTGATGCATAGAACACCAAAACAAAAAGAGTGTAACCCACTGTTTCTCCATTCATTGTGCAATATTATTAAAAAAACAAACAACCGCACACAGCTTCCCTCTGCCTTAGCAGGCAAAGCTTGTTCACCCTGCTAATGCAAAATGTTTGCGGGACAGGAAATCAAACCAGCATCCCTGCAGACAAGCCGTTCTAATGTGCGATAACAGTAATAGACAGTAAATTGCAGCACAGAAGGAATTTAGATAAGAGCAGCAGGATATTCAGCATTAAACTGCAGCAGATGCTTAAACGCGACCTTCTTACCGATGATGGCCGGTTGTGTAATGAGCATCACGTCTGTGTTTACAGCTGCTGAACAGCGACATGCATCTGCATCCCTGAGGGTCACACTCATCTTTTCTGCAGTATTTACTGAAATCTTCCTGTTGGAGGTTTTATCTGAACCTACCGCTGAAAACACTCTTTAGGCGTCTGTTAGACTTACATAACTGGGCCAATGCTGAGGAGATCTCCTCCGTAGAGACGGCAAACAAATAGTTTGACAGGAAGCTGTTTTATTGAAAGAAAACTTCACCTCAAGTGTTTTAAATTGCATTCTGTCACAAACCAAAAGAGGGTCAATATATTAAGGCAGCGGCAGACTTGGAGGCAGCCTTCACATGAAGCTGCCGCGGTTTCCAGTAAGAACTTATTAATGTGTTTCCCACTTAATGCATATCACTGCCACTGCAGCTGTAATGAGCCTCGGCCCCCCAGCCGGAACAGACAAGGCTTGGTTATGTTGGCCCCGGCTCAGACGGAGCCGCCACTTCTGGCTGATGAGACGCTGATGCTGTTCAAAGGCAATGAAAACACTGCTTTCTTTCTTTCTCTGAATATCTATATTAAACATTTTTATAAGAAATTGTTAAGAAGAGGCTTAAAAAGCAGATCCAAAACAGTGTGAGCACATACCACGAGTCAAACAGCTGTGAATCACAATCACATCACAAGAGCCGCACAAGTTCCATTAGATCCCGCTCTTTAAACAGTGAGGGGCCAGCCAGAGACACTTTTAGATCCAAAATGTAGGGAATTGTTTGCATTATGTAGACGAACACTTCTCATGCGTTGAAGATGGACGTCCAGGTATAGTTTCTGCCTGGATTTATAGATCTTCTTTTAAAGATGCTCCACAGGTTCTCCATTGAGGTCAGAGTTTTATCCCTTCATACCATAGCAGCCAGTGATTCTGCATTATGAGATGGAGGGTTTTCATTAATGCAGAAGAATTGGCAAAACCGGGCTGCCAGAGGGCCCATAAATAAATAAAAAAAACTTTATGTTTAAATATGAAACAATCTAAAACTGAGGCATAGCTTCTTCGATCATTTCTATCTTTCTGACTTCAGTCTGTAAGATGAGGTGAAATAGGTTCAGGTGGTTAACATGATGTGAAAATGTACACAAAGATACATTTTTATGTATCTCCTGCCCCACATCCTGTGACCCCTGCTAGTGTAAGCAGTACCATTCACAAAAGTAGAGGCCATGGAGCGAAGGATCAGCAGCTACTTGCAAAGATGGCTTGGCCTTCTCCGAAGCCTGAACAGTGCTGCCCTGTACAACAGGAAAACATTGTGCTGCTTCCGTTCAGTGGACTCACTGAAGAGTTCATTGTGACTAGAACACAAGAAGCCCTGCAGTGCAGGGAATATAGTGATGAAAAGGTGCCATTGGCTGGTATCCAGGTACGAACAGCCCGGAAGTGGAGGGCTGATGAAGCTCTGGAAGCGGCAGAGTCGTGACTGAGGCAGAAGGCATTGGTGGGGTCCTTAGCCTCAGGGGAAAGCAAGGATTGGCTATTTCGCAGCAAGCAGAGTGGAGAAGGCCCAGGGAGAAGAGCGGCAGCACCGAAGAACAAGCCAGCAGGATGCTGGGAATGTGACAACAAGGAGCATGGACTAAATTGGCGAACGTTCAGCAACGGAAGATCACCTGGTCCAACATCCTGAGAGCAGACTCCTTTAACATCAGGTTCCTAGTCCAAGCTGTTTATAATGTCCCACCAAGTCCATCCAACCTCCATGTCTGGGGTGAAGCAGAGACACCACCTTGCATCTTGATCAGGCCTCCTCACTACCGCCTTGGATTGGCAGCTGGAAGAGGATCCGGGCAAACAGCTGATGCTCCCAGCAAGGATTACAACGACGCGGCTCCGACCAGATTTGATCATTGTTTCTCACTCTACGAAACAATGGATCATTCTGGAGCTCACAGTTCCCTGGGAAGTGAGAGGAAGCATGAAAAGTACTCAAAGCTGGTGGAGGAGTTCAGGAGCCGAAGATGGAAGACCTACTGCGAACCCCTGGGGGTGGGATGCCGAGGATTTGCAGGGCGGTCCCTCTGCAAAGTCCTCACCATCTGAGGAAGGCCATCAGATCTGCACCCGAAGCCGCAGAAAGAGCTACATGGCTCTGGATAAACAGGGCTGATCCACGGACGATTGCTGCTGGCCAGAGTCAGATGTATGATGTTGAAAAACCCGAAACATCCAGAGACCCCAGGTTACATCACCGATGATGTGTCCCAGAGCATCAGTAAGTAGTATGTCTCACCAGAAATAACTCGTAAATCTATAAAGATGTAGTGTAATCTATAGCCTTTGAACCGCTTTGAACCCCTAAGCAAGGTCCTTAACCCCTAGGCGCTTTAAGAAGCTGCACCTGGAGATGGTCTAATATGTTCATTGGTCTAATTGTTCCTCCAGAGGTGGGTTAAATGTAGATGTTTGAATTTCCTGTTAGGGATTAATATATAGTACCTTAAAAAACAACAACAAAAAACCAAACTCTGATCCTGATGTGAATAACAGCTGATTTTGGTCATTTTGTAGATCCACTGTGATGTTTAAGTTGCAATGGAAATATTTATATTATATGAATAAAGTCATAATTATCACAACATTAATATAAACTATTCTTTATATGTGAAGTTTAAAAAAATTATAAACTTAATGATAAATTCATATTTATACTTAATCTAAACTGAAGCACATTAAAATATATTTTCAGAGACATAATAAACAATTGCTTTCTTGCACTGAAACCAAGATGTTTTGTTATTTATAGTTTAATTAGTCATCATTTCATGGTGTGGCTCACTGGGCGTGAGGGCGACGCCTCTGCTGAGGACGATCCTGCATGTGTTCGTTAACCAGCAGCTTTAAATACCTGCCTGCAGCTTATTAGTGGCTTTTATCAGACCATGTTCCTTGACATAGCTTTATCTGAACCAACTCTGACTCATACTGATTGTTAACAATTTAATGATCTCACTTTCATTCAAAATGCAATCTTTCCTTTCCTTTCACAAGGACCTGTATTATTTTAATGTCTGTTTAAGCAGGGAGTGGCTGACTTGTGCAGGGGTTCCCAACTTATTTTTCTGAACAATGTCAAAAAGCCCCCCCACCCCCCCACACTGAAACTACGAGTCCTGTCCTTTGCTGGAACCAAAAAATTTTTCCTTCATACATGTAATACTCCGCTACCGTCGCTCCACCACCATGGATGAAAACTGTTTGGATGCATAAGTAGATGTTAAATAATTATTCATGTTTTAACATAGCAGGTGACCTATTTACTCATCCTTTAACCTGATTCAAAGCTTTTCAGGCTTAGTTAAAAAAACTGAAGCTGATCCACCTTAACTCCTCTCTAAAGCCAGTTTGATGGCTTTATTTGAACAGAGCTGAACCACTGAGGCCTCCTCAGTACGGTGCAGTAATGTGCCAGTCCTGTGCTCTGTAGATGCATGAGATGCAGCGTCCACATTCCCAATCGGGATGAAAAAAAAGGGTGTTGTTCACCTGCAGAAAGACCCTCATTCTTCCCGGACTGGATGAAAACTGACCTTTTTAATGCAACAACCTCTCTGAAGTAGTTTCTCTGTAATGAAACCTGCCCGATTGTTTTCAGTGACGTAAAGAGACAGCAGGAACACACCTTCCACAGAAAACCCGAGTTTTATGCAAACTTATTTCAACAAACAACAAAACTAAATACATTTTATATCAATTTCAGGTGCTTTCATAATAAAACTGAAAAAAACAGCTTGGCTTGTCATAACTTTACAGCTATTTTTAGGGCTTAATATAAAGACAGTGAAATGCTGGAGGGATTGATTAACAATTATATTATCGCTTATTAATTCCAAAAATTCCAAATAAATTTTCAAAAGGTTGAAAAATGTAAAAAACTGTGGAAATAAACCTGCTGGACCATCTCTGCCAACACCAAAACAACTTTTATTAACTTTATCTCAATCATTTACTATATAACTTTATTCTTATTGTCTTTGTCCAAAAGATAATAGAGAATGTAAAGAAACATTTTTACGTGCTTTATTTGCATACAGTGAACTTTAAACGGTTAAAGTGTGCACACCTTGTTGTTTTCTTTCTCTTGCCGAGCTTTCAGCCTCACCGAACCGGTCCGGCCAGCCGCTGCTTCCTCCTGCATGCATCATGCTGGCAGATTGTCATCCAGCATGTTGGGTGACTCCACATGTCATTCAGGAGTGATTTACAGCTTTTTTTTACTTTTGGAGTGACTTCAACACCCGGTTTATGCTCTTATCCGACTTATATCTCCCAACAGTTACAACTTGTTTTAGTAATACGTATCAAGGGTGAGAGTAGTTTTGAGCTCTTCCTGGTGCTCTTGCCAAAACCTTCATTGCCCTCTTACTTCATGCATTTTTAAATAGCAAAGTCAATGTTACCGTAAGCTACCTGTAGGCAATCAGAGGAGAATTAAAAACACCTAAACTATTTCTTTAATTTTAAACATTGATTAACATCTAGAATAAAAGTTTCTAAAAGGGGAGGGTGAGCTCAAAGTGAAACCGTCCCTCATAAAAACAGCACCTCAAAGATTTTCCAGAGGCCAAGAGTTGTTATATCCTACTCTGAAATCTTATTACCGTTCCTTATTGTAACTTACTTTTCTATATCTTAGTATTGTTGATTTTAACTGTAACTTTTTGGTCTCTCTTGGTCTGGACTCCCTTGATAAACAGGTTCTTAATCTCAATGGGACTTTCCTGGTTAAATAAAAAGATTATAATACTATTTAAAAAAATCTCTGGTCGTCTTTTTCAATATGTGTTATTAAAATTAAAAATTTAACACGACTGCTTCTGTTGATTTTAAAAAGGTTTGGAAGGCAGGAGCAGAGGAGTCCATCGGGCTATCCGCTTTATTTTCATAGCAGGCAGCCGGTGTTGCGCACCACTGAATCTTCGTACCGGTTTACTTTCACCCCTGACTCGTTTCACTCATGTGTGAGGATTACTTTTGATGTTTGTCCCTGGAGGCTTTTATTGTGGAAGATTTGCTTCCTCACCTCCATGCTGTCTGCCGTCCCGGGATCCATAAACAGAGAGCCTCTGGAGTCCTCTCTCCTCACCACGTGGCCGTTCTGAGCTGGGAAACCTGCAGGACGATGCACAGCCATCATGTTAAGCTCATATAGGCCTTGTCCACAAGTTGCAGCGTATTTTTAAAAAAAACTGATATTTTTCTACTATTCGGCCTGTCATCCACACGTTAATGCAGATTTACAGCTCAAAAACGATCATTTAAAAGTACTTCCGGCCAAAGTGAAGATTTGCGAATTCTCTGTTTTAAGTGTTTGCGTGTGGACATTAATAACCGGAGTTTTATGCTTTTTATTAAACTTCACTGTCAGCGACCAAAATGCCCCGACTTCACATGTGCGACCTGGGTTTACACTCTGAAACAGTTATCCTTGTCTGTTGTCCAAGCACTTTTTGCTTACTTGTTATATTATGCCACCTAACCAATCCACATCGGAGAAATGTCTGAGGATGCCAACGCCGTTTTTGGGTCAGACGCACTTGCCAGATGGTGGGAAAATTCAGCAGGAAATCGTCCTTCCAGAGGAATGGCGTGACAATTTCCGCATGTCACAGTCCTCACTCTTGTCTCTGTCTGAGTTTTTACGTCTGTACATCCAAGAGCGGTCTACCGTAATGTGATCACCTATCAGCGTTACCAAGAAAGCTGGCTGCAGACTTTACTATTTAGCTAATGGACGTGCTTCACAACGCATTCATGCGGTTAGGTGTGGATAGAGTTTTTGTCCGAAAACGAGGCTGTGTGGACGGTGTTTTTGTCTGTGGGGGGGATAACTTGGTTCAACAAAAACCCGGCTACGTGTGCACATGGCCATAAATAAATCAATCTGTAGAAATTAAACCTCTAATTTGACTTCAAACGTTCAGGGAACAAATCCGAGCTGGTGAACGCAGATGGACTTGCTTTAACCTACTGAACGTTCAAAGAAAGTCAGAAAATCTCAGCTTTGATTTCCATTCATTTCTTGTGAACTTATGGTGCATGAGGATAAATGGCTGCTGCGGCCTATTAAACATCTAATGGAGATCAAAAAAATTCCTTTATTTATGCCCTCTTTCATCTTAACATCATCATCATCATCATGATGGCGCCAGAAGCGTATGATGCCCGGATCAAGGAGTCTTTAACATAATGGTGGTGTATGACAGAAATAAACAGTGTGCTGCGTGTCTGCTCCACAGCTGCCACTAATGGATGGAGTGGTGTTACATAAACACGCTGCGGAGCCGAGGTGATGACAGGAAACGGGAAGAGGTTGGATAACGTGTGCTGTTAGCTCACTGTGGTCTTTGTCCACAGCGGCGCTGATTCTCCTGCTGTCCACCGAGCTCGTAGATATCAGCTCATCTCTGGGACCCTGCACCAAAGCAACAACAACAACAAAAAATAAAGATACTAAGCAACTGAGAAAAACAGGGTTTCCTTCACTTTTGCTGGCGGAGGACTCACGTTGAGGCCGAAGCCGGGGCTGGAGGTGTGCGGCTGGGCGGACAGCTGCTTCAGGTTCTGGTAGAGCAGCTCGTACAGCGGCAGGTACAGCAGACAGATCCTGGCCTGCTGGTTCTGACACATTTCACCACATATTAAAGCTGTGTGTGTGTGCATATGAAACACTAAAATTCAGTCTATTGCCTGCTGCCATCAGTGGAGCCTGCACTCCAAACAAATTATGCAAACATGTTGTTTGCATAACAGACATCAATATGTTGTTACGGGGTGTGAACATGGTGAACAGCATGTAGAGTAGACGACTCCAACCGTATCAAACAGTGGCGTCCGGGTAAAAAAAAAAAAAAACCTGAGGCGTATCATATTTCTGTGGTCTGAAGTTCAGCCGTCCTGTCTTACGTGTTTTCCTGCTCTGACGGCGGCCACGCCTCACCTTGAATGCCGTGTAGCGGTCGTCCATGGCGTGTTTGATGAGGAGGTTCTTGAGGACGCCCACGGCCAGCTGTCGGACTTCGGGTCCCTGCTGCAGCGCCTCGGCCACCTCGCGGAACAGCAGGCCCACCAGGAAGTGGTTTCGGCAGTAATCCTCCGTCAGGCTGAACTCCAGACTCTGCTCTGTAGTTGAGTCACACAGGAAGGGGTCAGAACTGATCTTATGGTTATTTCTGATAACCAGACGTATATCATCTGAGTTAAAAGAAAAGTTGGTTGCAGGTTAATCCTCTTCCCTCTTCCCCATGATATTACTTACTCTTCAGCTTGGCACAAAGAGCATTCCAGGGAGGACTTTC
>JBBBVT010000005.1:15474264-15485408 GCA_037177035.1 Craterocephalus eyresii | reverse complement strand
TTAAGAAGAACAGAAGTAAATAATCATCACAATCATAAACAATCACTGCTCTGCCTATGAACACTGAAGCCACTTTCCCACTGAAATTAGCGGCTCTAGACAGGTTTTTCAAAGCTGGGTTGACCCAGGAACAATCGGCATTTGGCTCCTTTCCCATCGACAAAAAAAGCACGTCTGATCCCCTGCTGGCAGCTGCGTTGCCTCCGTCACCACAGCTGCCAGTCTGGTGATGCAATCACGCTGCGTTCATGTTGATGATGTTATCCATGCAACAGAAATCTAGGCAAGAAAACAATAATTGTTGCCATTTTTCTGACTTGTGTAGCCGATTTTTAAGTTCAAGTTTTGTTAAAAAAAAGTAAACAATAGAGAGCAAGTCAGCAGGAGTTAATGTGCTTTCTTTTTTTGCACTTTCGTCCGTCCACAACTCAGTGGATGACGGTCAACGCAGTCCGGGCATCTGGTCAGGTGCCCCCTGAACGCCTGCCTCGGGAGGTATTCGGCCCAGGACACGATGGAGGGATTATATCTCTCGGCTGGCCTGGGAAAGCCTTGGGATCCCCCCCGGATGAGCTAGCTGATGTGGACGAGGAAGTCTGGTTTTCCCAGATAGGATGCTGCCCCCGCAACCCGACCCCGGATAAGCGGAAGAGGATGCACGGATTTGATTATTTATCTTTTTTTATCTATGTGATTTATGTCTTTATTTTTGTATTTACTGTGACAACAAAAAATTTTATTTTAAATTTCTTCATTCTCTAATCTTATCATTTTCATTGGTTGATTATTTTTTATATTTATTTTCTAATTTTAACTTGTTTATCTACATATTGTATCTATTTTAGTTTAGGTTTTAATTGTATTTTCATAATTCTTTTCATTATTTATAATTTAATGATTTTTTATTATTTTATTTTAATTACTTATTTTTATTACTTCTTTAACAAATTTGCTCATTTACACTTGCATCACAACACAAAAATCACAGTTTATCAACAAAATCACTGAACAAACATTTCATAACTGTCAAAAAAACAGTATTACACCATTATATTAGCATTATAATACTTTGATTAAAGCTACATTTCAAGATGTTATTTTAAATGTACATACGGGTACATCAGGAGCCATAATCCCAACTCACATGTTACTAACTGAAGTCAGATCTATTAATAAACATGTATGAACTTATCTACCTACCTTGGAAAAGATCTTTAGAGATAAATTTGTATTTTACTGACAAGACTGCCCCGCAGGTCCTGTTAAGTTATTAAAAAACACTCCTCTCTTTCCTCTGAACCGGTGTCAAATAAAGAATCCCCTCATCAGACAGGAGAGCGTGGCTTTGCTGCGTACCTTTGGGTCTTTCAGGCTGAAGTGACACATGTAGTGGTTGACCAGGCCGAAGGCGAAGCCCCTGTTCATGAAGGTCAGGCATCTCTGAGGAGACAAAGCACGACACACTCATCTCTACTCATCAGGCCAATCACATGGCAACACCTCAGCACATGTAGTCATGGTGAAGTTCAAACGGAGCATCAGAATATGGATTTAAAGGGATTTAACAGACTTTTAATGTGACGTGGTTTATATCTCGGAGTATTTCAGAAACAGCTGATCCACTGAGCCGGGGAGAGAAAAACAATCTTTGCGGACCTTGATGAAGTTCGCCAGGCTCAGGTTGATGCAGCGGGCTTCCTCGGGGATCTCCATGTGGCGGATGGTGATGTGTGGCATGATGGACAGCACCAGGGACTGCAGCGCCTGGTGAAAGCTGTCGGGGAAGCGCTGGGCCCGCGGCATCTAAACGATTAACCAGTGGAGGCGTTATGAAGACAGATCAGCTGCTTCCAGATAAACTTAAAGAAATGTATTGTCCTTAAACAGATAAATCCCAACGTGCCTCTTTGCGTAAATGAGAAGTTGTATCTGTGGCATCTTGGGTCGGGACCCTGAGCTAATCCAGACCCACCGCCTCACAGTGCAGAGTGTAAACGCACCAACGTCCACAAAGGACTTCTGCTCTTTCTCTAAGTGTGTGTGAGTTTGTTTAAATGTGCCGACGGGATTTATAACACGAGGAGCAGTACGACTCCACACCAGATAAGGACATCTGACCCTTAGTGCTGAAGAGCTCAGTGTGAAGCCTTTTTTGTGCAGAGAAAGGAAGGGAAAGCACTCACTTTGATGCGGTTTCCCTCCTGCAGGTACTGGGCCATGGATTTAGCCATCGTTTCCAGGAAGAACCAGGAATACTGTGGAAAAGAGATATCATCATATTCATAGACTTCTCTGAAAAGATCAACAGGGGGAAAACAGAAGAGGAGACCGAGCAGCATGTTTCTGGCATTTTACATGTGAGCCTGCCCCCTGCTGTCCGCTGCCGGTGCTACAGGATGACAGCACCACAAAAGAAGAGCTCCTCTCACCTTCAGCAGCTTGTTGCTGGTGTTGAAATCAGCGGTTTGCTTGAGGACGGCGGTCACGGCGATGGCCAGGACTTCATGAGTGGCCGCCGAGTTTCCTGACGGAGAAGCTCCGCTCACAAACACGTACTGAGACGGGAAGAAGCACAAATCATAACCAATCAGAAGCTGATAAATTAAAAAGATGCAGGCGTCTTTTTAAGGCTTACTTTAACAAAAGAGCGCAGGTAGTGCTCCAGCCCTTCCTCGTGACATCTGGACACTATATGTATGATCACTCTGAGAGAAGAGAGGCAGAAAGTTTCGTTACGGTTAAAACTCACATCTGCAGGCCGAGAGTAAAAACCGAAGGAGCAACTGACCGCAAAGAGTTGACAGCGACCTCCTGAGCGTCTTTGGTGGCGGCGGTGAGCACCTCGAACAGCTGTATTAGCACCGTAGGCAGGAAGGTGATGATGACGTGAGTCTCCACGGCGTGCAGGCACTGCAGAGAAAAAGCCAAGACAGGTTTATCTGTACGCCACATTTTCAGCTTCAAGACACTTCAAAGTGCTTCACATAAAAGATTACACGCATGAAAAGCAGGTAATCAATTACAATAAAATCATTTAAAAACAGCATCACACATAATCACTCACACACAAAATAAAATTTTAAACAGGTTCTACTCAGAAAATTAGAATATGCTGGAAAAGTTTGTTTATTCAGGCAACAACATAAAAAGAGAAAGCAAAACATTTTATGTACTAAATACAAATGCAAGATTTTACTCTCAGAGGCCTGATATTTTTGCATTTAAAATGCATTTTGATTTATTTTGAGCAATATTCTCATTTTCTAAGTTTTTCAATTTGACTTTTTCTGAAAGTGCAAATCCTGATCATCAAAATCTAAACAAATAAAAGTTGAAATATATTGATTTGGATACTATTTATGTATATATGTGCATTTCATCGAAACAGTTAAGTTACAGTAATACAGCACTTTTTCAGGATATTCTGATTTTCTGAGTACTACATGTAACTTAAATTCAAAGAAAGTGTACATGTATAGACAAATTTTACGCAAATCAATATATTTCAGCTTTTATTTGTTTTGGATCAGGATTTGTAGCTTCAAAAAACCTCAAATCAAAAAACTCAGAAAATTTGAATATTGCTTGAAATCAATAAAAAATGGATTTTAAATGATAACTTTAAAACATAAAAACATTTATGTTGAATTGCCGGAATACAAACAACTTTTCCAGAGTACTACCTGTAAAATAATAAGCACCTCAAATTTTGCACCTCACTCTGTTGTTGAAATACTACAACAGCAGAGGTTAAAAAAGAGGGGAAAGTTTTACAAACAGCAGAAAAATAGAGGTGTGTGTGTGATTCAGTGATTCAGAGCTTCAGTCTGAGGAGGGACACAATCATTCTGATCATCGCTGAACAGAAGCTGCTCTGAAAGAGTTTCCTCTTTGCTGATCTGCTTTCTGGCTGCCGGCGTCTCTCAACCGGAGCTTCTCCAGCTGAATAGGCTGCAATGTGTGGATGTTGGAAGGTTAACGTAAGATTATTTCTGCATCAGTGGTGCGTGACGCGCCTGTGCAGGCGAGCTGAGTACCAGCGCTTTCCGCTCCTTAAAGGTGCATTGCACAAGTTGAAATGCTAAATACTATTATTTTCCTCTTCCAGCAGCCTGATGTGCAAGATGAGCTGATCTCTGTTCACATCAGCTGCCTCTACAGTCCTGTTCCTGCTGCTCAGTGAGAGGGATTCAGGCTCACGCGTATTCATTAAACTGCTGCTGCCAGTATCGTTTACTCCGCCGCCATTAGAGCATCACTGACCACTATAAATGAGACCTGTGGACTAAAGTGCCTCTCACACACCAACACACACTCCTGCTCACACACCAACACACACACTCCTGCAAGACAAAGAAAAGAGTCAAGCTGGAGTCTGAGCGCTGCAGGAGTAAAATCAGAGTCACCATGGGAGACTTTGGATAAATGGAGGAGCTCCGATCTGCGAATAAAACGTAGTCCAAGTGAAGCGGCCCATGTGCGTACACAACATTACCGTCACTTCCACTTGTCACCAGAGGGGGCAGACTTCTGGAAAAAAGCTACAACTTGCATTATGCTCCTTTTACAGTCTGCAGTGCATCTAGTCATTTCCCATGAAGATTGGGTTAATTCACATATCTGGCAGTGGGACCCCGTTTTTTACCTGAACCACCTGCTTTCCAGTGCTTTACAGCCTGAGCTCTGCCAGTGTAGCCACCAGCTAGGAGGGTTGGACAGTTTTTAAGTTACACTATAAAACTTTCTGACTTCATATATCTGTGCTTCTGACTTGTTTATGTTGATATTTATTATGTTCAGTCCTGCAGCATCACGTTACAGCAGGTTTTACTTTGCAGAACCTCGGCACATGACGGCTGCTGGACATATTCACATCGGCTATTCTCAACCTGCACTGTGACGGATTCAGCAAAGGAAACCAAGAGGACATTAAAGACAGACAGGAACAGAGCAAAAGACATCAGACGTACTGAGTACTGAATCATACTGCAGGAGAGAGCTCAGAGAAAAGACGGGACAGTGGATGGAAGCTGCATTAACTTTCATTCCTGAATAACTCTGGTACAAAGGGGTTAAAGCTCCACTATGGAACTTTGTCAGACGTCTCATGGATGGGACGGGTCATATAATCATGTATTTTACCGTCTCCCTTTCAAGGTAAGATTGTGGAGATGTGAGTGCATGATGGGTAAAACTCCAGGTTACAATCATGGCTGTAGACTAAGTGAACAAAAACGCTCCTGTCACATCAGCAGGTCTTTTCTCCATAAAAAAAAATATTTTAGGTGCAAATTAGCAGGATTCTGTAATGACCTGAAACCAAAAGAAACCCAAGAAAAAAACAGGATAGGGATTGACAGGAGTTAAAATCAGCTGATTTATCCATTAGAACCCACAATGAATGAAAGGTACTTCCTGTCTGCTCCTCTGGCCTTTGTGCGTCTCTCCATCTGGGCTCTTCATGCCACAAACATGAAGACGTCACCGTCCTGTGCTGCAGACTTGATTTTATTTATTATGGAACTTGTTTTTAGACGATGTGACTGAGTGCAGCGCACATCTGTTTAAGCTGGCGGCTCAGAATTTATAAGCATTTTTGTTTTTATGTTTTAGTGTCTTTGTTTTTTTGTTTCGTGTTTTGTGTCTGATAAATGTCCGTCTGCTACAAATCACATCGTCCTCTCATGGGACACAGCAATAAAGAGTTGAGTTAAACAGGTAGCCAGAGGAGAAATTTAGCGCTGGGGTGATATTTTCACCTACCAACGTCGCGTAAAGATCTGGCCGAGCTAAAGTCGCCCTGCTGGTTGTTTGGATAATCCATAAATAAACTCTAAACACTTCTTTAACTCGCTGGAGGTGAACACATGGGTCAGTTTCTCATAACCTGGGATAAAAATGTTTTTAAGTTTTTTATTTTTTAAGTGGCAGAAACTATTTCTGGTTGTGATCTCAGTCTAAGATAAACCAGAGCTTTCATTGTTTTAGAGACCAGAAAAACATTATGGACCAACAACAAGGTTTCCAGTCTTTTCTTAGCTCAAGTACTGGAACTTCTAGTAACTCATCCTCCGGCTTTCCCATCTGGGTCCTTCCTCTCGTCTTCTGGATCTGTTCAAATCACACATGTGTACATGAGAGGCGTGTCTGTATGACTGAGTGTGATTTATCGGAGCAGCTGTGAATAACAGTCCAGGCCGGATCAATCACTGTGTCCTATTTAAGGGCCTCTGCACTACAAAGTATTTGTAAGAAATTAATTACGTGTTTACAGGCTTTTTTTGTTGTTTTTTTTAACAACGCCAGCCTCCAAAGTAGATTTTAAAATCAGACTTCTAGCGGACATTTCTGGCTCCACTTATCTGAAGGAATCAGCAGCAAGAATGAAAATGTTACGGAGATCCTCACATGAATAAATGGCTTCATAGTTTGCAGCCTGCGGAGGACAATCGGTAGTGTGCAGATCATGAAATGAGACAAACCTCATATCTGCAAACCCACCACTTCACCATCATCCGCTTCACACCATCTCACCTTCAGGTACTTGATGAGTTCGGCGGGGTTGGCCTCTGGTGTCGTCTTCATCAGCTGGCAGTGCTGGAAGAATTTGTGAAGGTGGAGGTCCTGTGGAGGAAAACAGCTAGAACATCAGCGGCCGTCTCCGATCCAATGCAGCTGCTTTATATCTGCAGAATGTGAGCGGTAACGGACGGAGGAACCACGGCTTACCTGAGGATATATCGTTGATGCTCCATGTGTCCTCACTTTGAACAGCAACTTGGCATTTTCTACCCACTTAATGTCTGCTTGGGACTGTTAAAGAGGATGTAAGAGTTAGCAAAGCGTTGACACAATTATTTTTATTTATTAATCCCCATTAGATGCCAAAATGTAAGCTTGTCTCCATGGGGTCCTGACAATAAAATAACAGACATTATACTCTCAAATAAGAAAAAACAAAACAAAACCAACAGCAAATGTTAACACAAATAGTGAGTATATACAAATTAAATATAAAGTATCTTAATATGTAAGAATAAAAATCATAAAAAAATTCTTCAGAATTCAGCTCGGAGTCTCGGTTTTGGCGAACATGGATCTACCTTTTTGCTGTCGTGACAAAGATATCCTGGCGCCAGGGTGGCAGCTACGGGTAAGTGGACCTCTGACGACTGCATCCTCCCATCTTTTAGCAGAGACATCCACGAGTAGCCGACTGAAACGCATCAAATCAGCCTCAGAGTCACGGAGCTTCCCGCTGATCTGCTCTCTGAGCGGACGACTCACCCAGCGACTCTATGCCGTCTCTCTTCTTGCTGCTGGCCTTGCTGCTGGACTCACAGCTGATGTGGTAAAAGGTGAAGAGGATGTGGTGTTTCTCGTGCACGTGGACCGGCAGCTCGATCTTAACCTGCACACAGTGGAGCAAATCTGCGTTTATAAAACCCTGTTTCAGTTTCACACAGACACAAAGTCTGAAACATCGAGACACCGGGTAAACTTTGAAGTAGAGGTGGGCGCCGTTGAAACACAGTGACGTCACATGAAACCCATCTATATATCGAAAATTTACAGATGCCAACGTTTTCAATAATAACCAATGTCATTTTTGCCCAAATCGATACATTTGATATTTTAAGAAAGTGAAAATACAAGGGGACTGCCCAGGCAATGCTTATTGGTCTTTGTATTAATTACTTCATACGAAATATGAATTAATATTCATATGAAATATGAATTAATAGATTTTACAAAAACTTTGATTCCCAGTTTGTACAGAACATAGAGTGGCACGGACATGAGCTTATTTCTACCTTTGCTGCTAAATTCTTTATTTTATTTTTACTGATTGAGATTAAAATGTCTTTTGCAAGTGTCCTGGTCAGGGCAGCAGCAGCACAGTTAAAATATCCTCATCACAACAACACAAAGCTTCCTAATGTCTTAGTTATTACTCATTATTTACTCCCTTTAGACAATTACATAAACCTAATTTACATAAAAGTAGACTGACTAGTCGACCAGTTTCCCTGACACTTTGCAGAACATTTAGACCTCTGTTGTTGATGTGAAGCTTTTTCTCCACTAGAGGGCAGCAACAGAAAGGAACCGTGTTTTCACAGACATGGTTTTATGACAGGAAATGTCCCATAATGCACAGAGCAGCTGGTGAGTAAGTATAAAAACAAATCTAAACTCTTTCAGGAGAGAAAATTCTAACTTTCCCTTTGATGATACAAGCTTGAATCCTTATACGGAGATTCTTTTTACTTTTAAAGTCAGTAAAATCTATGAAATGCATCCATCAGATCAAACATGGACATAGGTCTACTGATATCTCAAATAAAATGTGAGTTTTTTGGTAAAAGTCATGTTTACATGAACTTAAAGATGCTTAAGAAGCCTGATTAGAGTGGTATCTGAGGCAGGTGGAAGTAAAACCAATAACAGTGTGTGTAAGAGTAAATAAGGGCACTTCAGATCCTAATCCCTGTAATAACAGGACCATATGGACCCCTGCTGTTGTACCCCGCCAACAGTACACTCCAGTATACAGTTATTCTTTGGCTGAGCTCCTGTCCACTGTTTGACCAGTCGAGTGTGAGATTTCAGGTTCTTTCCTCAGGCAGATTTATGGGATTATCTCAGTGCTGCTCAGGTATTTCAGCAATGACCACAAAGAAAAGGATCCACAGAGTCTGAGAACAAGAACGGCCAGTTTCCTCCCTTTATGTAACTTCACTGTCTCTGTCTCCGCCAAGTCTCTGTTTCTCAGATAGGGGTTAATCTATCTGTTAATACACAGGAGAATGAACTGAAAAAATGTCCAAGTATGACAAAGTTCAAATTGTTGTACAGGGAATCAGTTTTAATAAAGAACAGAAGACAGTTGAAATAGCATTGTTTTTCTGTTTTGTTTTACTTTTGTATGGTATTTCTGTAGTTTGCATATGGATATATACCTCAATATCCGGTTGTATTTATGTGAATGTTTGTAAATATTAGTGTAAATATCATTGGGTGTTGATAGGAGTTGACAGCTTGTCTGTTATAAAGGGGAGGGACTAGATAAGCTAAAGCTTCTTCCCACTGCTTTTGAGCATGTTTCCTAAATAACTGTTGTAAATTTAATGTTATTTGTGTTCAATATGTGCAAAAAAATAAGATAAATAGAAAAAATATATATACTCCTTAATGTCCGGAAAGACACTCTAGGGGGAATGAAAAATAACCCAAAAAAAAGTATGTGTAAAATAAAAATATAAATTGTAGTAAGCAGTAAGCTTCTGAACTCATATTTCTACTCAGTAATTAGTTTAATTAAACTCTGGCTCACACCGAATGACATCACCTGTGAGCACAGAAACTTGAAATGTGGTTGAAACATTTCTAAATATTCTAACCATGTTCACCTCCGTTTCCAGCCCAAACAGCGTTGCACTGATTAGGAGGAACAGCAGGGGGCGCACTGCTGAAAAAAGGCAGATAAACACACATCCAGGCTGAGGAGTGGAAGGTGAAGAGGACGCCGCCTCACCTCGTCATAGAAGTCCGGGCTCTGGTTGTGGTGCAGGACAGCGGCGTAGGTGCTGCTGGTGAAGAGCGACTCTCCCGGTTTGCCGTAGATGCACTGAAAAATGAGCAAACACTGCGTCAGACATGAAATATTTTACGCTGAACGATGGCATGGAGCGTGCACATCTGTGAAAGTCAAAGACCAGGACCTGAATTGACCAAACATGCGACTCAAGAAGAGTCAAAACAAATGTACGTCTTTCACAGGCCGTAAAAGATCAGACGTAATCAAAGTTTCTCTGCTGCAAACGGCAGAACTTGCTGCAACATTTCACAACCAGTTAGAAACTGGCTGATCTTTGGGGGAAGAGGGGAAACAAAGGCCTTTACAGCAGGTCCGACCAGGTCAGGATGTTTCTAATGAGGACTGGCAGAGAAGGACTCAGAGCCGTTCTGCAGGTCGGATACGGTCATTAGGATGCTAACAGCTCCGCTCATCCCTAATGAGCAGTAATGAGCGGTTCTGGCCAGCAGAACCACGGAGCTGATTGAAAGTGACGCTGATGGGAGAATGGATAAAGCGAGCCTGGCGGATGGGAGAGGCTCCCAGTTCAAATTCCAACCAGCTAAAGGTTGGAGGAGGAATAAACCAGCAGATTGAGAGTCCCTGATGGGAGTCCTGATTACCTGAGGCAGGATGAGTGAGATCTTATCGCTACACAAGCCCGTCCTGTTTGTGCACGTAGGAAGCGTTTCCCACTCACACAACTGGTCTGAAACCACAGCTCCAGCTAAACCCACGTTTAGATACAAAGCTGATTATACTGTTCAGCTGCTCGAGTGTCTTCAGTTCACGGCTTCTGGCAAATTCCTCATTTCGACATTCAAAACTAGCCTCAGTCAGATCTGTGTCATCTGCAGGAGCCAGAAAGCTTCCCTCGCCTCTGATTAAATCTCCTGCGAGGTGTGCTGCTGGCTGCTGCTCGCTGTTTGTAAACAAGCTCCCGCCTTGCTGTGCTCCCCGCGCCGTCTGGGTGAGATATTAAACGCATGACCGCCCGTGGATCTGCCTGAAACGTCTTCATCAACATCATCAAGCATGAATGTTTTGGCGGAAAAAGCCAAAGAATTCTTGCTGCCTCTGGAAAAGTGAAAAGAAAAACAATTTATGGGGCTTTGATGAGTGTTTCCAACCTCAAACATCTGACATGGTGGCCGTTCCTATCTATGGCTGCCAGCTGTAATAACCGCTGTCTGAAACATGCTTTTCTGCATCTTCCATGTAGGGAGAAGGAAAATAAAACGGTTTAACAGGTTTAAGGTTTTACGGTTAAATCGTCCGTTTACACTGAGTTCTGATACTTTTCTTTGGATTTTTTGGGGGGGTTAAATTGTCTTGATTTGGAATTTAAATCTTTTCCTTCAGGTTTACATGGAAATATTAGTTTGGAATTAAGGTTTACTTGGAAAACATGTTTTCTTAATTCTGCTTTGAAACCAGGGTTTGGAAAGGGCTCTGATTGGTTGGATGGTGGAAGTGATGTACTGTTCGTACATACAGGTCTGTCTCAGAAAATTAGAATATTGTGATAAAGTTCTTTATTTCCTGTAATGCAATTAAAAAACAT
>JBBBVT010000005.1:15431039-15450666 GCA_037177035.1 Craterocephalus eyresii | reverse complement strand
CTCCAGAGATGTAAGGCTTTAAAACAGGCTGTCTTCATAAATAAGGAGGAATATTGTGGATTTATGCATTGATGTGTTAAAGAATTAAGGTGTTAAATTTAGATTTACCTCTTTATTAATTGTTTAATTTTGACAGCTATGATAAAAACCCCACATTTAATTTGATAAATACAGGTTTTATATTTTTCACAATTATATGGTGACCCACATGGGGGTCCCGACCCACAGTTTGGGAACCCCTGCTCTAAACATCACGGTGAGTTGAGGGAGAGGCTTCGTAAAGGAAGGTACTTGTTAAATCTTGTGTCTGTTTGCAGATGTGGAAATGAACACAAATGTGTCAATTTCACTTCCAGAAACGTGTGATTCAGTGTTTTTATCACTCATTCTGACGATGCAGAGATGATGGAAGGAAACATCTGCTGATGCCATCCAGTAGCTTATTCTTTCCCCCCCACAATCAAATCTTTGCTCTTCCCAAGTTTATGCTGGTCCAGCCGAAGGGGGGGGGGTCAATGATGGGATCTATTTATAGGACTTATAAGGCTTCTGGTTTCACTGCGCTAGGAATGACAGACCATAAGTCATCCAGGCTGTTCCCAGCACAGTTCCCGTTTCACTGCATGTGTTTGCTAACAGTTTCAGGCCAGTGGAGCATCTTTCTGTATCCCAGAGATTTATGGAGCGTGGCTAAAAGCCTCGCCGTCCATAAAGCAGCAGACGAGCCGTCCTCGTCTTCCACCCACCTCGTCTTTAGCGTCTTCATCGATCTCAAACACATGAGCCGGCAGCTTGTCCGTCTTCAGGCCTTTGCTTTAGAAAAAAAAAAAAGACACAAAGGTCAATGTTTCTCTGGTGAGCTCAGGATTTTTGGTTCGTTTTTACATGTGGAGATTATTCTCAAACAGCATGTTTCTCCAGATGATTTCCTCCTCTGGAGCCTGGTGGAGGAAACTGCAGCTAAAGTCTGGACTCGTTTCAAGTCGTGAGCAGCAGCAGATTTAAAGCTGCGCTAACATGTTTTCATTTGCTCTAAATCCCGTCCAGCAGATCCATGAGAGCCGGGAAAATCTCTTCTACATCATAAATACTGCACGGTGAAGAGCTGCCAGATCTACAGAAAGTGTACATTTTTACATTTATTTAAACCAGAGTCATAAATCTTTACCATAAGGTTTGTTTTTAGGGTTGTTACCTCGGCAACATGCGGAAGTCACCGGAGAAAGCCTCGTATTTGTAGTTGATGACGTGCCAGTCGGTGTTGTACATCTTGATGCACTGTCAAACAGATCAACACGGAGATGGATTAACAGCTGATACGCTCAAAAATAACAAGCAGGTCAGAAAACCCAGTAAAACCGAGCAGCGGATGATGAACTGCTTCCCAACACATCTATAGTTCAGCTCACAGAAACTGCATATAAACACTGGGTTGTTATTCATTTTATAAAAATAAACCAAAACACAGGAAAACAAAACAATCCCATGGCCCAGCAGCTTGTAGAACAAACTTTGGCAGCAACTCAAAGTAAATAATTTTCTATATGAGGTTATTGCAGTTTCATGCTCCTCTTTATTTCCTTCCTTTAGTTCAGTCAGCTGAGGTCTGAGTCATGTTAACACAGGGGTGTGTAAAGTCGGTCCTCGAGGGCCGCTGTCCTGCAGGTATTCCCTGTTTTCCTTCCCTTGGAGAAGGGACTGGAGCTGGACACCCTGCACAATCATTTTTGTCTTGTCCAGTTGTTTTGTTGCAGATCTGATGTTCATTAACACCTTCGGCCTCACATCTGGCTCTAAATTATGTTGCTGCCTAGAGGAGCTCATGGTCCACTCAAACCAAACCCATCCAAGTTAATTTGCTGCATTCTGACCAAAAATCAAAAACCAGAAAGCCTAATAAAGGAATTATCCACCTGAAAATCTGAGAAATCCTTTTTTTTATAATTTTTCTCAGAGTTTCAGTGATTTATGGAAAACGAGTTCATGTCTGACGTAAACATGTAGCTTTTTATCTAAACACATTCAAGGCTAAGAAAGAATAAAATCACAAACAATTAAATCCCAGGTGTGAGACCCGGGCTAGGCTCTATGTAACGTGAAAAATAAAACCGTTCAGCCCTCGCTGACTTCAGAACATCTGGATCCTCCAAAAATATTTTCTATCTGAGAAGACCGAAGGTTATAATGGAGTCAGACAACCTAACCATCAACGTTCAGGACCAAACACCAAATTGTTCATCGTTACTTCCACAGATGTTACACCTGTGTGAACACGGGTCGGATCTACAAAAAACACCAAAGTCATAGTCATAGTTTATTCGGTCCATCAAAAAAGTAACAATCAAATAACATGTTTCCAAAGGAAATTAAATCAACTTTAGTCCAATTTCCAGGATTTTCATTTGTTACCGAAAAGGTTTAGGCTGAAGTTAAACTTATTTTGCCTAACCCTGTACAATATAACCAACATAAAGCTTCTGCATTAAGTTAAATTGGCAGGAATTATAATCAAAATAAAGAGAGAAAAAAAAAAGTCTTGAGACATCAGAACCAGAACCAGAACAGGGTCTGTCTGAAAGGGGTGACGTTGGTCTGAACGTGCCCACCACACGTGAGATGAGTCTCCACCCCAGGAGAGACTCATCTTTCTCTCTGCAGAATGATGGAAATGACCTTAAATAACCTTCCCAGATGGATTTGCATCATTAGCTGCATGTCTGAGACGAACGCTGATGTCTTTCCTCCGTGTCTGAAAGCTGTAACCATGTGTGCAGCTCCCGGCTGAAGCTAGCCGTCTAACTTCCATTGGACGGACTTCTTCTTTTTAACAACAGCCTGTTTATCTGAGGCTGTGGAAAAAACACCGGATGATTCCTTTATCATGCTCTGATGTGTAAAACACTGAAACAACTGAAAGAGGATCTACTTTTTCCACATGACTGAACACTGATCTCTTTCTTTCATAAGTTCCCTGTTTTTGAGGCAAATTCCAGCTTGATATGATTCATTTATGACTTAAACAAGGCAGCAGAGAAGCTGATGACTTGAGCTCCTCTCTCACCTCTGTTTGGAATTATTTCAGATGCTTTTTGCTGTAAACTTTCACTTTTTATCAGCTGCAGAAGTCTAAGTTCAGCAGCTGAATAGATCTTTGTATTGTAGATGGTGAGTAATCCTGCTTTAACCGTCCCTGTGACAGATGTTCCCAGGCTACCCGGCAGTCATGAGAGCTGGCCGATGAACACAGCTCCGGAGCCTGGCGGAGCAGCGCTGCGCTCACATCGAGCCAGAAGAGTCTGCTTTTCATTGCTTATGTAGCACTTCATTGTCGCCAAGTGTCTTTACTTTTAAACTCTGCATACGGACCAAACAGAGAAATGTCTAACTAATCTCCTCATAAAGAAGCTCTGCAGGATCACAGTACCTCTTTGGCGAACAGACTCCTGGCCTCCCGCTCGGCATTCTGAGGTACCGAGGGAACGACGGTCCGCCTCTGCCGGGAAATCTGGGACTCCTGCATCCATGAAAACACAGAGAGAGAGACAGCAGCACAAACAGCATGAATATTTCATAATAATACGTCTTTATACCCCCATGATGGAGATGTGCTACTAAACAAAACCACACCTGTGTGAAAGAGCTGTACCTGGCAGAACTGACCCACAAATAAAGAAGCAACGGCGAAAAATAGTGATGGACATATTTGAAATGGATGTTTTTACACACATACTGAAGGTGCAGGAGGGGAACTTTCACTCAAAGTGGGAAAATATAATCAAAAGTTTTTACCAAAAAATCTTTTTGCCAGTTTTTTATTTTTAAGGAAAAAGCAAAACAGTAGCCAGACTAATATTCTGATGCTACAAGTGCTGATGCTCGACAAGTAAAACAGATAAATGAAAATAGTAATAAAAATTGAAATAAAAATAATATTTTTAAAATTGTTTGCATTTAATGGATTTTTTTTTTTACAAAGAAATCTATTTTAAAATTGTGAAATAAAAAAAAATTCTAATATTAAGTTTTTTTTTAACAAAAAACTATATTAAAAGTGTGAAAGAAAAAAATCATAATATTACATTTTTCATTTCAATTGTATTTGTAATAGGGGACACTCCCATGTCTCTATGTTGACTTACTTTGCTTTATTTATTTATCTATTTTAATTTCTAATTTAAATTTCTTTCTTTTACCGATGTTATTTTGTGAATTTAATTAGATATTTAGTTGCTTTTCTGATTATGATTGTAAATATACTATTGTAAAAAGTGTAAAAAAAACCCAAAAAGAGTGAGCGGTACCTGACTGGAGTCTGGCCCGCAGCGCTGGGAAAGTAATGGGATTAACGGTGGGAAGGATTTTACAGCCATTTGTTCCCACTGGACTCAGAAGAAGTGGCTGATTTAATGTGAAGCTTTTACAGCAGAAAGCTTATCGCATATTTCTTCCTGCTCCAGTTCACACAGCAGTGCTTTAATTCTGCTCCCCTCTGCTATCATAGACATCAAACCGAGACATTTTGGAAGAGCTAAACATCACGATCATGACAACGGCTACGTCGGCTAGCAGATGTATCTGTGCCGGTCAATATGTTTCCTTAGACACCGGGCTGATTTACATGTTTGCCTGGGAACTTTCCAACCATGACGCCGCTGTGATAACGTGGAAATACAAATAAAAGAATCCAAGGACTTTGAAAGTGACATCAACTAAATATTCAGAGAAAAACATGTGATCCTAAAAGAAAAATCTGGAATAAGACTGTCGTAGTAAGAATTAATGATCAGTTCAGGCTTTAAGCAACATGTGCTAGATGGTTTCCCATTTGACACAGAAAGACTGTTTCCACAACATGAACTGTCTTTTCTACAAAACAACGTTGGGAACGTAGTTTGATGGGGGAACATTTTCCGTGCAGCAGCAGAGCTGAATTAGAGCGGCGAAGATGGACGGAGAAAGTTCAGAAAGCGAAGCTGAAGCAGAACAAGATAAAACAGAAACAAGGATCTGTTTTCTGGAGAGACTTTAGCTCTAAAAAGGTCAGATGTGGACCAGACTAGCTAATGAAAGTTAGGATAAAGTTAGTTAGCCATTAGCTGCACCACCTCAGCCACAAGCACACCTTGGAAACTGAGACCAGTATCCTCTACATCCTACATCCTAACTTTTTACTTCTTACAAGTCCTGCATCAGAGTGAAGATCAACTCTCTGTGGACCAGCGCTGGGAAATATATCCATATTTACAAATATACACTTTTGTTAAAAATATAATTTTTTTTTTCAGCATTTTGCACACCTGTTTCCTTGTTATGGTCATTGAAAGTTATTTTTTACCATTTGAACCCACATCTACTTTCATTTCAGTCGAGTATTTTAATGCATATGTGCTTTTGATCATTAATAAAAGTGCATTTAGCACTCAAGGCTGTAAATTTTAACCTCCTCTGTGGTTACTTGATCAAAACAAATGGTATTGTGTTATACGTTGTATATCGCGATAAAGAAAAAAATCATTGTGAAATTACATTTAGTTCATATCACCCAGCTCTACTGTGGATCCTAACATGTTTGTTAAATTCATGCAGACTAAACAGAGTCGTGTTGCGGTCACACACCAGCTCCATCAGGAAACAGTCCTGCTGTCTGCATTTCACATGTTCCATGTTTATTCCTTTCATCTACAACGTTTTGGGGATGCAGTGGGCTTTATTTGGAAATTTACCATAATATTTACAATAATAACTCAATAATAAAATAGTAATACATTTTTGCCCATATCGATAATTTTCATATTTTAAGAAAATGAAAATACAATGCTTATTGGTCCCAGTATTAATGAAATATTTTACAAAAACTGACAGAAATTGTGCACCATAGTGCTGTTATCGTTGATTTATCGTTATCGAGATTAACTGTTCAATATATCGTGATATTGATTTGATGCCATATTGCCCAGACATATCTTGGGGGAAAGTAAATAAAACAAATAAAATACCAGGAAACAGGCAGAAAACCTGAATCGAGGGGCAGAAATGCACTGAAACATGGCGTGTGTTGCTACTGATGGAAATGACGAGATCCTTTTTTTTTAGATTTTGAGACTTAAGATTTTTAAGAGTTAAAGACCTGCAGGCACCGAGGTCTGAATGGAAGCTCAGAGGGGAACGAGCGTTTTCAATCGCCGCCCCGAACCAGTGGAACGAGCTTCACATTTAATAATCCACTTCACCAGCCATTTTTTAAATTCATCTGAACTCCCATGTTTATTTCTTTCCTTTCAGCCTGGCATGAAACTCTGCTTCTGTTTTAGTGCTTCATGGTTTGTTTGATTATTGGTTTTATGTGTTTTTTAAATTGTTTTTTTATTGTTTTAAAAAGCAGTTACTTTAGTATTTATTCATCTGGTAATTCTTTTATTTCCTTATGTTGCTGCGTTTATTCTGCACTTTGTTTCAGCAGAGATTGTTCTAAAGTGCTTTATAAATAAAGTTGAGTTGAGGAGAGAGGGATGGTGACCCGGGAGGAAGAGCTGGGAAACTCACGGAGACGTCGTCGACGGGGCAGAGCAGCAGGTCTCTGTTGGGGTCATTGTGGATCTGAGCCTTCCTCTGGAACACCACCGCCTCGTAGTCCAGGGGTTCGATGATCCTCGGCTGCTCCTGAGAGGGAAAAAAGGCCAATTCAGGACTTTTATGTCTGTACTGTAGCTTTTAGGGAGCTCTGATACAAGTTCTAAGTATTCACCCCCCTCACACGGGTTAAAAGGAAGCCACAGGAGATCACAAGATACCACAAAAGTTCAGAAGACTGTCAGAGCTGCCGAGAGTCCCGGCAGAAGACGACGAGCGGAGAGAAACTGAAAGTCACGTATCGCACGCCACGGCCAAACATCAACACTTCCTGTTTTCCTGAGAGCTGGAAAACACGAGCGGAGGCCTGCAGCGCTCAGGAGGTCTTCCTCACCGAGGTCAGGGTGCGATTGTGCCGGTAACCCACTTGGAGAGATTTGCATTTAATTCCCAAAGAGTGCAACTTTAATCTGAAGCCGAGCGATGAGTAGCTTAGCCAGTAAGCTGAGCGCGGCTGAGCCGGGGAGAATCAGGGCTGCATGATTCGATCGGCTTCTGAGATACAGAAGGAAACGTGATACATGCAGGATGGAGCAGAGCCGGGAGAAAGACGTGGTTTTCCACCTGGTGTCTGAAGCCTGATGCAGCGGAGAGGCCGAGCTGCTACAGTGGGAGGAGAGAGGAAGATATGAAGACGCTCCTCTTGCTGCTTGTTTTCCTTTTCCTCTGCTAAACGTACTGCAATAAACACCCTCTGATGCCATATCACACCACTTATTCTTTCCCTCTCCGCTGTGGAAATGTGTTGCTA
The DNA here is from genome assembly GCA_037177035.1 of Craterocephalus eyresii. NCBI lineage: Eukaryota > Metazoa > Chordata > Actinopteri > Atheriniformes > Atherinidae > Craterocephalus > Craterocephalus eyresii. The sequence continues at coordinate 15,443,285 of JBBBVT010000005.1, read as the reverse complement.
CACGTTTGACGCTTCTGTTACAACTTCCTGAGCTTTCAGTACCATGACTCAACAATCCTCAATTACACTTTCCACGTTCAGACTGGTAGTGATGGAATTATTTCACTTACTAAGCAGCACAGACTGGGACACAAGCTCGGTAACTGGTTTGGCCAAACTGTGAAAACAACACATCTTTTAATAGGAAGGCCTAAAAAAAAAAAAAATTTTTCATCAGAATCGTGATTCTTGTTCATCAAGATTCTGAATCATTTCACAATTTCCTAGAATCGATTGTTTTAAAGACTTTAAAACTATTTCCTTGACTACTTTCAAAGCTACTCTAAGTGTTAAAGACATGTTAAACTCTGCAGGATTAACAACATTTAAACCATTTTATGATTTTAAAAAAAAGATCTGTTTTCTTTCAACTAATGAAATATTTCTGGCTTATAGAGGAATGAAGTAAATCAGCACGTTTTGTTGCTAAAAGAGGATTTAATGTGTTTTAAGATGGGTTTGAATCGAGAATCGATACAGAATAAAATCGTCACCCAAAGAATCAGAAATGAATCGAAGTTGCTTGAAGATTCACATCACCACTAATCAAACTAGTTTAGATTAATTCTGCAAAACAAACTTGAACCAAAGAATCATTTGTCTTTTTATTCACTTAATGTTTAATGCAAAATTTACACACACGGTTTGGAAAAGTAGACATTTCTAAGCCAAAACATGTGAAATCACCTTCCCACTGTCACACATGGAAAAAACCTCCAAACACAGTGAAAGCAGATCATTTTTAAACAGCATGATGTGTAATTTTGCTCAGACCTCCCAGCACTACCTAAGAGTACAAACCAACTTCCTGATTTCTGCTGGTTTAATAACTCAGACTGCAGCCTGATGTTATTCTCAGACAGTTCGGCCTCAGTTTGCAGCGTTTGCTGGTATCTGCGAGTCGGCAGCTCTGGGAGGAAAATTCTCCCCTTCAGCCGTGTCTAACCTGTAATTTGGCCTTAGAAATAAGCTGCTTACAGATTTCTTTTTTTAACCACTAATCTAAACACAAACTTCCTTTCCATGGTGAATAAAAAGCATTTCTTTTTACGTGCGCACACACACACACACACACATTAAACAACACCTATGGAGTCTGCAGAGAGCATTACACATGGCTTCCTGTCATGTGCAGCGAGCCGAACCGCAGCAGCAACGCTACGAGTCAGAGGCCACCGCCTGCAGCTCGGCATGCAACACAAAGAGAGAGAGGAAGCAGAGAGGACGAACGAGAGCAGCTTCTGCTTTCACAAAACACAAGCTGAAGACTCGAGAGGCCAGAACTGGGCTCAGTACGAAGGAGCGACCAAACAGAGGAAACAGAGTCGGTTTTATATCTTCCATGCTCCCGTTAGGTCCTGAAAGCAACACAAGCTCACGTCCACGATGATGACATTAGCAGCCTCTCCAGATGTCCCATTACAGCCCAACCCAACACAAGTGGATGATTTCCACTGTCCCACAGCTGACCTCCACTAAACGCTGCAGAAAAAAGGGCCCTTTTCATCCTATTACTTCCTGTCTTCTCCAAAAATATCTTTTCATATTAGCAGAGCTTCCTGTCACGTTCCTGTCGCCACGCTGTGCACTGGAACCAGATTTAGCCACAAATAAGCAGAAAGCATGTATCTGTAAAGCATCTCTATCCAACGGTGCATTCCTCTGCAAGGCTTCCCAAACTTTGCCTGCATTTCCTCATTTTTCTTGGATGCCGATAAAAAAAAAAAGCCCAGACTCATGCAGGACACGACCTCAGCCTGGCATCTGTGTGTTTAAAGGAGATACGACCTCCCACGTGGAGAGGAAAATGCAATAAACACACTTTGTTTCAAGCAGAAATGGCTTTCTGCATTTAGCTCGGAGCTAAAAATAGATTTCTACGTGACTCTGAGCGTCATGGCTCTAACAGCGAGCCGTCATCTAAATATTTTCTCCTCAGAGGCAAGCAGAGGCCCGATGTGCATGTCAGTATTTCCCTGCACAAGGAAAACTGTCAGAGACGTTCATTGACGCAGAACTTGTCATCTGAGAAAAAGTTTTTTCTAAAAAGCAAAGAAATGGTATTTTAACGTAGCTGCAGGGGAAGTTGTTTTAAAGGAAGTGGGTCATCGAAGGCAAAGCAACAAACCAGATGCTGCAATTTTCTTGAGAAAGTTGTGGTGAAGCTGCAGAAGCTGCCCCTCCCTGCTGAAGCATCACGTTAAATCAAAGTGTAGAAATGACAGATTTAGAGGTCAGATCTCCAACTACTGAACAGAAAAATGTGTCACACACACATTTGCTGCTTTTTAAAAGGTGCATCACACCTCGATCAGTATTTCTGATCTGATCGAGAGGGGCGGTTTAAACCTTTTCACGATCAGACCAGCAGGAAAAATGCTCCATCGGTTGCTGCTTCTGCCCATGCTTGGACTACGTGGTGGGGTTACATGAAGTAACGGGTTTTTGGGAAGACATGAACAATGGCAAAAGCAAAACGTAACGAGACTGTGGTGGATACAATGGTTTGGTTTTCTTTTAAAGTGAAAAGAGTTTCAGGATTATTAGTTGACGGTCCAAGGTGTCAGAATAAAAAAAGAAAGCCCTCTTTTTCCCAAACTAGCACCACCGTACATGTCCAAAAAGGGTTCCAATACATTGACCTTGTGCGCCGTACAAACACACAGTAATCGGATCATTTTATCCGGTGTCGGCTGGAATCTCTAATAAGGTTGATTGCAATCAGAAAAAATAAATATTTGTCCATGTAAATGTATCTAATGTTAGCTGCGTTCACATGGACCACTTTTCTTCCAATCGAATGTCCACTCAGGATAAAAATAATTCATATAAACATCTCAGCTGATCCGATCGGCTTTGATCGGAAAGAATTTCCGATCCGATCGAGAGGAGTGGTTTAAACCTTTTCACGATCAGATCAGCAGGAAAAACGTGCAAACTCTCGTGCTTGAACCACGTGGTGGGGTCATGTGACATAAGGAATTTCAGGGAAAACGTGAAGAATGGCGGCAGCAGAGCAGAACGGAACTGTGGCTGATTCGATGTTTATGGTGGAAACTGAAAGAGTTTCAGGATTATTGAGCTTTTTGATGGTCAAAAGTTTCAAAATGAAAAGAGAAAACCCTCTTTTTCCCCGAGCTAGTAGCAAAAAGTGTTAGAATTTACTGAATCTGTCCATCATATAAACACACAACGGATCTGATCGGTTATCCAACGTCCACGTAAAACCGTCAGCTGGAATCTCTGATCAGATTGATTTCTATCGGATAAATGGAAAATGTGTAAAGGCAGCCTCGATGTTTCTATGGCAACACATTGGATGGTCACTTCATTACCTACTGGTTTAATTAAGTGTTAACGCAGATATCTACATCAGCCAATCACAAGGCAGCATCTCATGCTGACATGGTGAAGGCGACTTGTTAAAGTTTAAAAAAAGCATCAGAAAGAGGAAGAAAGGAGATTTATGGTTGCGGGTCTGAGTATTTATTACTGGGATTTTCACCTAAAACCTAAAACAGCTGTTGATGTCAGAGGTCAGAGACTGGACAGCAGGGCTGAACATTTCTGCTAAAAATGTGAATCACAATTTCTTTTGCTCAGAACTGAGATCACGATTCTTTTTCACAAAATGCTCCGTTCATTTCCAGCTACGCAACATTTTTGCTAACTTACAGTGCATTCAACTGTTGAATCTTTCATCGCATCTCTACAGTCAAAACACACAAAAACAAAAATAAATTGACTCAGTACATCATCAGCTTTTATTAGCTCTTTTAGAACCCTACTACTACTTCTACCACTACTACTAATAAAAATAAATTATCATTATCTGTATTAATAACATGGAGGGACATGGCCTTTCCTGTGTTTTGACTGTTTTTGGTGACGAGGGTCAGTTTATCTTCTTTAAAACACCAAAATGGTCTATAGGCTTAAAAACAGCCAGAAGAAAATCAGCAATTTTCCAAAATGTGCCTGGACCACAGCAAGCAGAACGTGTCAGGGAACGTTTGGTAATTAGCAGCCATTACTGGTTGTCGGGTGTTTTTTTTTCCTAATTCCCTCATGTTGCACAGTGTTTATTCGGGTCATATGGCTTCATCGTGCTTTTAATGTGTTTGTGGTGCTGCAACCAGAGCAAAACAGGCTTTACAATAAAACTAGCATTGTTTAGGATTGTCATGGATTATCACATGACATCTACTGATGAGCCGCTCTGTTTTCTACCAAGTTCAGACATAAACGGCTTTACTTAACAAGATGTGACCTGTGTTCACAACACCTAAGTCTCCTCTAGAAACTAGGTTTTTAAACTGGGGTTTAAAAACCATCAAATCAGTCCCAGCCTGAAGTCATCTTTCCAAAAAAACTAAGTTTTGATACAGAGAAGCAGTCAACATATTTACCATTTTAGATAAGTCTTTTATGAAAAGTACATTTTTCTATTTACCATCAAAATTTGCCTCACTGGATTCATGTTATCACTTTTATGGGATTTCCTAAATAAAATATAAAATAAATAAATAACAGATTAATACAACTCTATCCTGTCTACACTCAGTCAACTTTGTTAATGACCTTTGCCCTGCCTGTCTCCTGTTAGGATAAGAGTTCCTACAATAAATAATTTTTTTTTCCCTTGAGTATTAACTAATTAGTTATATCATACCAATGAATGGATTAGGCCTTATACCAGGGATCACCAACTCTAGATCTTGGGCCGTGTCCTGCGGGTATTACATGTTTGCATGCTGGTCATAAAAAAAGTTTGTTCACCTGAATCAGGGAAACATCTAAAACCTGCAGGACCCGACCCAGGAGGTCTAAACCTGGTGATCCAGGTAAATTCAAAGAAAACTGCTTCTTCTAAAGATTAAATTGAATTAAAAATAGTGAAATTTAATTATTTTCATCAAACTTAAAATTCAGATTCAGTCATAGTGATAAATCTATACAGTAAAGTTTGGTATTGTTTTCTTGCATAATCACAGATATGAAATTACCCCACTGACTTTGGCAGCACTAGCTTAATAAAAGCTTCATGCTCTGAACAGAAGATTTTATTGAGCTTTAATAATTACTTCAGTAAATATAATGAAAACATGTCTCAGCCTGCATGGCTAAGAGGGATTTAAGGGGAAGTAAAGTCCCTCCCACTGTTAATGAAAAACGCCACACAGGCTTAATAAGACATGACAGAAAACGATGATGGACAGTTTGTTAAATACTTTTAGCTGGATGATCCTACTTTAACCAAGCCAAATTTCTCCCAAAAGGAGACAAAGAATTCTTTATCCTAATCTGTATATCACTAGAAGGTCCATCCTTATAGGTGAAATATTAAACCTGTGATGGATTATGATACATGATATGCTGGATGTCGTTATTAAAACTAGGTGTAATTCATGTAGTTTTTATAGGATCCGGGTCAGGCTAAAGTCTGGTTTTAGACAGAGTCAGGCTAAAGTCTGGACTTGGACCGGGTCAGGCTAAAGTCTGGACTTAGACGGCTCACATCGACACCACGGTTATTTTCTGCTCCGTCACTCTGTAGATCTGATGCTGTTAGAGATCCGTCCCGCTGCCTGACTCAGGTTCTGCTGCCAGACAGAGGAACTCTAGCTTAATATGGTACTCAGAGGTGTCCAGGTCGATCATCATCATCCTCCATGCCTGAAAGTAGCTGATTTGCTTCATTTTGTACAGCTGTCTAAATGTTTTTCCCAGGAGTTTTGTAGTTTTTTCAGGTGCATCCCAGTTGCCATGTTCTTCTAAAGAAGATGAGATTTTCTCCTGCAACCTTTCAGACAAGCCATACCTGTTCAGTCTTTTTCTAACTGGATTGTCATGAACTTTAACGTTTAATAAGCCAGTGATGCTGGGTTTTACTTGGCAACCTCATGTTTTCCAGAGTAATGTCTTTAAAAAATTGTTTCCTTTTCATTTTGAGCACTTATGACACAACAACCCACTTACAACGATGTAATTCACTCTAAAATAAAATATATGGAGAACTATATTAAAAAAAACAAACAAAAGAAGATAAATTCCTATAAAGGAGTGGAAAGAAGAGAACGTATTAAACCAATCCTTTCTCATCAGTGACTTAACATAATAAAGTCACTATTACTTACTCCTGTTTCCCAAACCTCCGTCCAGGACAAAGAAGAAGAAGATCTGCCCCAGATAAACTTATTAACATCACAGTAAACGACCACTACGTCCGTCACTGGCCAGGAGGTAAACCAGTTCAACAGATGGATGGAAAAACACCTTAAATTTAAGCTTTTATTTCACCTTCATGGCCCAGCTGCTGACCGGAAACAGGGTCAGAGACAGAGGAGCTAACATGCATCAAAGAGCTCAATCCTGCATGGAGGAGCTCTGATCTCTGCTCAGTTCAGTCCCATAAACACCTTTTTTTCTTTTTGTCTCTCTGGTCAACATGGACTGATGTCTCTATGGTGGTCGTCATCATCTCATCTGATAGTTGCTGCTCTCATAACAACAACGCTGCCCTTTGTTTGTAAAACTTAAACAACTTATTTTAAAACAAGCATTTCTTCATTTCTCTGACTACTTTGGTGTTTCTGCTGGTCTCTAAGCCGTCGCTGGCTTTCTGGGGGAGTCATGAGTCCTGTCAGTTATGGTGACGTCACAAACACACACACACAAACACACACAGGAAGCTGCAGCAGCTAAAATATGTTTGACTCTCATTTTCATTTCCTCGTTCATTCGACTCTGTTCAACTTCTGCAATATTTGCATTTTACAGGTGATTTTTCCTGTGAAATTCCCAAAGCATTTCCCGCATTATGGAAACCACACGGCCCTAATTTCACATGCTAACTGAGGCCTGGAGAGTCTGAAATATAACTTTTTCTGCCATCTAATACTGAGACGACTGACGGCTGTGCTCCTCTCTGTACAGCGACAGACTCCTCAGAGTTTGTATTTCTCATGTTTCAGGAAGTGTGTGACACAATTATCCCTCTCCTCTTCTTGTACAGGTTGTTTCAGCATGAAACATCTGCACAGAGCCTAACATGGAGCAAAATACTCATCTAGACAGAGATTCTGCTAATTTATCCTCTCCAAGCAGAGACTCTGATGACTACAAAGATGTCCGTCTCATCATTGGACAACAATTCTGCAGGAAACATGATGTTTTCTCAAATCAAGCAAAGATCTTATATGATGTGTAAATCTCATTTCCAGCTTACAGCATCCCGGCGTGCTTGGAAACCAGCTGAATCAAGTCTTTGTCCGCCTGCCCTTTAAAGGATTTTATGTAATAGACTTAACACAGACGAAGTTAGAAGGAGTCAAAGGTTTATCGGAGATGTTCAGAAGAATAGATCCGACCTTCTTCCACTAAACTCTGACCAGAAGAAGAAGTCAGAAACAAACCGGCAGACAGTCACAGGAAACCCGGTCACAGCACGCCTGAGGGAATTCCCCCCCCCCACAAACACAAAACGCTGTTTGTCCTCTGATAGCAGAGCAGCTTCACGCCACAAGACGAGAAACTCAACATTTCTCTACAGGAATACACACACATGGCTGCAAACGCATGCAGACACACAACATTCCCAGCTCTGTGTGGAAATCAGACGCCGATCACAAGAGAGTCTGCGTCACTCATCAGGAAGCTCATCATAAGACTGGAGAGGAATCACCGGGGAACAGGACTCTGTCTGCAGGACACATTTAGGTCATTTTACACCAACAACAAGGAGAAAACACAACATATCAGGTTAAATCTTATTTTCTGGTCTCACAGCAGCACACATAATAAAAACAAACACTTTGACCCGGGGCCAACCCCCCCTGCTGGGACCCCACAGCACCCCTCTGATGGGACCAGGTCTCCTCTGGGACTGGTATCATGGGGGAAAACTCTCCATTTTATCATTATAATCATTTTATTACAATTATTATTTTCTATGTTACCTTTGCCCCCATTTACCAGGTGAGTCCCAGTGAGATCAGCATCTTTTACTTTGTTTTTGTTTCTAAGGCTGTTACCATCGTTCTGTTTCTTTTTGTTGGTTTCTATCATTACCATCATTTTCTATAACATTATACATATTTTTATTATTGTCAATACAATCTATTTCATTTTAAAGCTAGCATCACTGTGATCTTCAGCATCATCATATTTACTCTCTTCTTTGTTTGTTTTTACTCTCAACACCATCATCAACAGTTTGTTTTTTTCATCTTTTGCTTTTTGTTTTTATGACTAGTGTCATTATCATCTGTATCTTTTTTATTATTGTCATCACTGGGCAGATTGATCCAAATATCAATACTATTGACATCAGGGCTAGTATCGATATTGATCCCCATGAATCATGATGAGATCGATACTTTTCTTACAGAGGAAATCAGGGGCAAAAAGCCAAAGAATATGAATGAGAAACCAAACGAATAGCAGGTTTTGCTTTTGTTTAGCAAATCTGCTAAACATATCTCCAACTTTTCATATCTTCTTAAAGTTTTCATGTTATTTTCTATCCTCTACAAACGGAAATGTTCCGATAAAATTTTCTTCTTCCATTCAGTTTGTTGATTAAAACATGTTTTATCTGAATAAACTCTTTATACTGTGTTTTATTACGATCACAAACATGGTAAATAACTAAAAGGCAAAATCATTCAATGAAATCTGCTTGAAATTTCAAGCAAAAAAGGTATCGGTATCAATATGGCAAATACTCGATTTGTACCAGATTTTTATTGGATTAATACCTAAATTTACAGCATCGCCCAGCCCTATTATTAGCATAATTTATTATTTCAGTTATCTATGTATTTTACCAGGATAAGTTAGGACACCCTATCATCATTGCAACACTTTTTAAACTCCAGTCTCACTTCTCTTCATTTTCTTTTGTTCATTTTCTTTCTTACTTGTTTCATGTCTTCCATGTTGTCCTTTACTTGTTTAAAAATAAGAAAACTTTAAGACAGAATGAATCATTACAAGTCTCCATGAATGCTGCATCAGCAAGATGTTAAATGGACTCATTCCTCTGCACTTAACCCCCCTCCCTCTTTTCTGCAGCCACCAGCAGAGCTGCACATCCACATGAAATTTCAGTCTTTGTGCAGCATCACCATCATTACCCACGCCACGTCACGCCACGCCAGACTAAAACACTCCACTGACAGACCGGCTTTACTTAAAACTACGAGGCAGACATAAAGAAAAGAAAGACGGGGACAAGGGGAAGGCATGCTGCAGCTCTCCAGGCGGAGCGGGCACCCTCTTCATGCGCATGCACACAAAAGGGGGGGGGGGGGCGCGCGCGCACAAAACTGTTCTAAGAAGGGGGGGCAAAATATATCATGTGGGGTCCGTGGACAATGTCACTCTGATTTAATCTGAAATCAGAGAACACGTGGGAGTTTAAAGTCATTGTGCGTCTCCGTGAATGGACTGGCTCGAGGAGCGCACGCGCTCCGCAGCAGCGGTAACGGTCAGCGCGAGGACAGGAAGGTTAATTAAACAGATGGGAAAGCAATGAAAGGGGGGATAAAATAAAACATTTTATCATGTTTTTCTCCTACAAGAGGGCAGAGTGGAGGAGTGTTGGCGGGCTAACCGGTTAGTTTACATCCCTGTTTGCTTAAAAAAGAGAAAATGACCGCGGCCGGTCACGGGGCTCACCACCGGGTCCACGGAGCTCCTCACAGCCTCCGATACGCTCTGCCTGACTTCCGCGGCCGTCCCGGGTTTGCTCAGCCGCTTTGTGAATTTTCGCACCTCAGACATGGCGCCCCGCTGCTTAAAATCCACTTTTCAGGAGCCGGAGTGAATACGAGCATGTGGACGGAGCGGCGGTGACAGGCGGCCAGATGTGGGTGGAGGAGGAGGGGAGCAGCCAGCGGTTCACGTCGCGAGGCGGGGCCGTTTCTGCTCGGGCTGCTGCAGCTGCTGGTGATGATGGTGGCGGTGATGATGAGACAGGAACAGAGACGAGCTGAGCGCGAGATGCGTTACTCTTACTCACTTCCGTTGCTCCGCAAAGTGAGAAACGTTGACGTGTCAGAGATCGTCTATATAAGAAGATGCTTAACATGCTCACCGTTTATGGGGCGTTCAGACCAAACGCGACTTCAGCGTCAGGTTTAATCGAAGTGTTTTTTTTGGTAACAAATAACATGTTAATGATTTTTTAGATCAGTTAAGTATTTGTTAATTTAGAGGAATTATATTGATTTACTAGATGCAATTCCTGTTTAAAATGAAAATACACACCCACCATTCGCTTTATTTGATCCATCTTCAAAGTACCAGGTTGGACTACTTTCTTCCTCCAGAACTGTATTAATTTGAGGCGTCAGATCCAACAAGGCAATGGAAACATTCCTCAGAGGTTTTGCTCCATACTGACACACAGTTGCTGCATCCCTGATGAATCTCCCGTTCCACCACATCCCAAAGCTGGAATACTGGACTGAGATGTGGCTGTGGAGCAGTTGCAGTCCAGTGGACTCATTGATCTGAGCTTTGTGACATGCAGCATCGTCCTGCTGGAAGCAGCATCAGAAGATGCTCCACTATGCTCATTAGTGTTGTATGTTCAGAGACGCTATTCTGCAGACCTTGGCTGGAACCAGAGCTTATTGGTCTTCCTGTTGCCTTTCTATCATCTCCACCCAGTCTGCCCAGTCTCCTTCAACCTCTGACATAAACTGGATTTTCTCTTCCTCACACCATTCTCTTCAGACCGACAATAAATCTCCTTTATTTCCTCCTTCTGATAATCAGTTTGAACTCCACCATGTCTACATAACATGACTGAATATATTGAGTAGCTTCCATGTGATTGGCTGATTATATATCTGCGTTAACAAGAAGTAACAGGTGGACCTAATAAAGTAACTAATGGGTCTTTATCATATATCAAAAGACACTCCCATCTGGTGGATGATGCTGCAAACTGCACCAAACAGGCATTTATGTCTGTATCACCTCTATGAGGTTTATTTCTATCACATTGGGCTTTCCAACAGTTACTTTTTCAACTTTAAAGAAATTGTATAGCTATGTTTGATTTAATTGATTTGATTTAATTTAATGTATATTTTAAATATATATTCTGTAGGGCTGATGGAGTGTAGGTTTTAGAGCTTTAAGATGCAAAAAAAATAGATTAAGCAATTTCTTAAAAGATACATTTGAGTTTGAATGCTTACAAAAGTGTAAATCTATGCAAATGTTGTCCATTGTCCTGGTGGTAAAAGCAGAGTTTCTGTCTCTGAATGGTTCAGGATTGTTGAGCATATCTAAGTCAAGCAGCGAGATGAGAGTTAGGGGATGTAAAAGTCAGGTGGTGGATCTAAATGGTAAATATACACACTCTGGTGCTGGTGGATTGTAGGTTGCAGAGCTGAGATGCAAAAAAAGAAGAGAGAAACAGAAGAATGTGACAAAAAATAGAGGCGGCAAAGAGACTCAAATGATTTCCCTCTACCTGAGGTGGAAAATTTAACAGATTATCCATTAAGACGCGTCGATCCTTAAGCCTTATTGATGCGACTTGAGCACAGAGACCATAAATCAGCATCAATAAGAGAATCAGAACAAAACACATTTAGGCACCAAATATGATACAGTGAAAGGTGAAGTTTTATTTTCTGATGTGAAAACCTGTAATCTGGATGGTTTCTAACTTCACTGGCAGGTCAAGGAGATCCTACTGGAAATGGTGGGGGAGGTCCATCATGCTCTGGGAGATTCAGGTTGTGCCATGTGGAGATGTCAAAGAGGCCATTTCTATTGACTGAGGCCCTTTTCTGTCTACAACACTATCTGACTGAGGAGCTAGAGAGTGATTTGGGCTCCAACACCTTCATTTATTCAGTTCAGTTCAGTTTGCAGTCTTCCACACGGGTTACATAAACATCACAAACTTAAGCATCAACATTCAGGGACTCAAGTTTCAAATCCTCCCTCTCACACATAAAGCTCTCAGCCGGGCTTTTCATCTTCATCTCTCATGTATAAACACGACAGTACTGCTTCATTAACATATTTCTCCTCTCTCAGCAGATCTCGATGGATCAAATGTGATGACTGTGTCTCCTTCTATCGTCTATTTCTACAATCTCTTTGTGTCCTCCGTCCACGGTCACCCTTTCTGTCGTATCCACCCCCAACCGGTCGAGGCAGATGGCCGCCCTCCCTGAG
>JBBBVT010000005.1:15402000-15418232 GCA_037177035.1 Craterocephalus eyresii | reverse complement strand
ACAGTTTTAACTCTAAACAAACTAACCAGATATACACGATATTCCTTCCTTCTGTATCTTGTGACAAAATCTCAGTATATTTGAAAATCTTGATATATTGCCCTGCCCTACTGCAGCCTTTTCCAAAACTAGATATAAATTAAACTTGTGATTTTACACTTTAATAGTGCTGTGAAACAAATTATTGCATAATTATTGTGAAATTTGATTATTTTTCATGCCAAAGATATCCATAATGGTGTCGTCCCGTGTGCCACGCTGCCCCGTTAGTCAAACTGGGCGTAACAGCTGCAGCCATGTCCTGTCATGTATCTGAGCATTTATCATGCCTGTCTTTTTACTTAATTATCCACAAACCAGTTTTCTTTAAAGATTTAGAAGTTTTTCTCTCAGATCGAGCCCTCACAGGTCGTATGTACTTTAAAAAAATCAGGAAGTGGGACTTTAAAACAGTTTTGCAGAAACCAATGAACTCATTTAGAGCCAGTCCTCCTCCCCAGCAGGTGAATCCACACCAACCCCCCCGGCATGCCTGCAGCTGAACATACTATCTGACCTCTGTCCCTTAAATGGTAGTGCCACTCTGAACCACTCAACATGCCCCCTCCGGTCTAGTTTTACCTCATCATAAGGGGGTGTTGGTTGTTTTATGGCGTGACGTGATAGATTTGTGAATGGTCTGCATGTAATCTGTCCATATAGGCTGAGAGGAGCCCGACTCTGCCTTCCTGCATAAAATCATTGTCTTCCTGCTTCCATACTCTTACACAGGGATGGCTGATGCCTTTTAATCCTGTTTCTCTACTGTATGTGTGTATGAGGGGGGGTTTACATGCTGTCAGGGGGAGTCAGTGTTTCTCAGCACCCAATTCACAGCCACAGAATTGTGTCAGCGAAGTCTTTGCATAAAAAAAAAACGCTTGGATGTTTTTTTTGCTCGCCGTGGACGGGTTGTTTACATGCTGAACGACTCTTCCTCTCTTAGCTTTACGTCTAAACTTCTTCCTCTCTGCTTTCCTTTCAGGGTTTTATCAAAGATGTCCACGAAGACTCGCTCACGATCGCGTTTGAAAACAAGTAAGTCGGCTTCTCCTGCTCAACCTGGAGGGGCTTAACTTTAGGAAGGGGGGCTAAACCTGAACTGTAGAAAGTGAGAAATGTGATGACTGGTCCAGGATTGGGTCTTAGGCTTTTAAAATTTCCCTCTTCAGCACCTGTGCCTTGGATGCAGCTGTCTATAACCCCCCCATACCTCCTCTACTACTCCCCCGTGTCCCTGCCATACATGTGGCATGATTTCTTTACTCTTAGACCCACCTACTGTCCCTCTCATTCCTCTGGCCCTTCTACATCTACATGGCTCCGAGAGAAGAAGAGGGGCCTCCTAAAAATAGTGAGGCAAGGTATGCGAGATGGGGAGGGGTGGCCGTATGGCGGCCCGCGTCATTTTTGGGAGCGTTCCCTCCCCCTCCTTCTCTTTTTACTTTCTCTGAGCACATGGAGGTGTTGTAATACCTGCTTGTATAATGACGGAGTGATGCACATAAAATGGTTGAAAATTTCATGTGAATCTGTGGGATTTTATCAGATACCAACATGAAATAAATCCTGGTTTAATCTGATAAAAAGTTTTGTTTTAATGAGTCATTTGCTTATTTTTTGCTTTATTATAACTGTCACAGATTAACTTGAACATGTTGAGTTACAGATAAAGCTTGTAATTGTTCTTGTTTTTGTGTCGTCTTTGCGCAGCTGGCAGCCAGAGAGACAGCTGCCTTTCAGCGACGTGCGGTTGCCTCCTCCGGCCGACTACAACAAGGACATCGGCGAAGGCGAGGAGGTGGAGGTGAGCCGGCTTCCCTACGTCTACAGTCGGGTGTAAAAGAAGTGCCCCATCTTTAAATGATCGGATTTAATCTATCGAGACATGATCTTTAGATAAGCACATAGAATGATGGATAGAAAATGTTTTCCTTTGTGTCGTTATTTATCTCACTCTTAAAACGCCTCTAGATCACCGGCATCCAGAGCGCCGTCTCTTACATCATCATCAGTGTCTCAGGAATGGCAGTGTGCACCTCTGTGATGGATATCTTACCCTTTAGGTGGTCTACGGACGTTTTCCAGACATTTATTTCCCATCCAGGAGGTTTACAATCCAGCCACAACTAGAGTTTTTATTCAGAGCCTCTATCTGGTAAATCCACCATGATGATCCATGATAACGCTGTGATTTATCACAGTTTCATCACTATCATTAATATGTTGCTATGAGACCTCAGGAATGATGACTCCACATCCTGTCAGACTTCCCACCAATCACAGAGCTTAAATTTAGCAAAAATAATGGTCCTCCATGGATGGAATAAAGCCAAGAAGCTGAGTTGGAGTTTTTTTTATGAGATCAATGGCATAAATCAGTGTGTGGTAAAGCAGGAGATCTCTATAATCTGTGTTAACAATATAAAGTCATTCACATCGAAGTGTCCTGAATTGGTATCAAGTATGCTGATAAAAATTAATTATGATCTGACTAATTAATAATTAATATATCTGGTAATATATCTGTTAATGGCAAACAACAGCTGGAGGGAAAAGTGTAAATATCTTTTCTCCTTACAGCTGAGATGATCTGCAGATGATAAAAGGCTTGGTCACCACAGATTGGTGTGTTACTTCTGAAAAGTACTGTTGGTTCTGGTTGTTTTTCTTGTTGTGGTTGGCCTATAAAACAAAGTCCACTATGACTGCGTTCATTAAGAGTTTCATTTATACCGTCGAAGCAATGCCAAGGAGGCAAGACATCAGAAATCATCAGCTACCCATCGCCATGTCCAACTTGGCTGGGACGATATGATTTCCTCCCAGTTTGATTCCTTTTCAAGTTTTTGGGTGCCAATTTGATTTAAGTTGTGATTATTGTGGATCTTCAATATTGCAGCTTTTTGTGGAGAAATACATTTTTTACAAAATATGTTTTTGCTAGTTTTTTTAAATCTGAATTTCATTTATGAAAAAAACAACTCAGTAGCCAGACCAACATCCTGCTGCTATACTGCCCGACAAGACAAGTAAGAAAGATAAATTAAAAAAATAATAAAATGAAATGGAAAAAATATTAGAAAATTTTGCATTTGTTTGAAAAGATTTTTTAACAAAAAAATTGATTTTAAAATTGTGAAATAAACCATCCCGATATTTGATTTTTCTATTGTTTTCCCAAGCGTTTTTCTGAAACAAGAAAATGATCCCAACAGCAGCTCACATGGTCCAGTCAAAGTCAGGACCTGGCTGAGCTGTCACGAACCTTCAGAGAGCTGAAAAACTACTGAAGCTGCACGAATCTGAGCTGAAGCAACATAAAGGAGAGTGGGACAGAATTTCTCCAACAATTTAAACCACTGATAACGCCATACAGGAAACCATCACTTGAAACTAACTGGTTTTGGTTTCCCATCGCTGTTTCTGCATCTTGGTTTGGTAATGAGATAAATGATGACACAATGTGAAATCTAGTGACTTTACTGTTCATTTTAGCAGTTTTTAATGTTTTTTAAGACGTCATAAAACCTCAGAAGATGGTCAGATTGTAGACCTTAGTTAACCTTTTTATTCTAAGAAACTAATGCCTTGGGAGAAAATGCTTGCAGTCTTTTTTCCTTTTTATTTTTTACATTTTGACAGTTTGTTGGAACATAAATCAGAAAAATTGGAATTAAAAGTAGGGGAGAAAAAAACCTAATACAACACAATATCCCTTATTCAGAGGGAGTGGGAACTAGTCCCTACCCTTCCCCATACCCAATAAGCTTTCACAGTCCTCACCTGCTCAGCATTTGGGGCTTAAGTTTTTCATCTATTTATATTAATATTTTTATTTATTAGTTGAATTATTTTAGATGTGTTAGTAGTTAATTTTATGCCAGTGTTTTTCTTTTTGTTTCCTTATTTCTGTATCTATTTGGCTTTTCTATAATTGTAGATAAAATCAAGTTTTACTGTTGATGTTAAAAAGTGTAAAAGTTAAAACGTCTGTCGTTTGTTTTGATGCAGGGAAACTACCCTGAAGGTTTTCTTCTAGTATGTGTGCTTGTTTTAGTAACTTCAGACATTGAAACCCTGAGACTTGGTGGAACTGGTGCTGATGGCGGCTTCATTGTCTGTGTGCAGGTTTACTCCAGAGCCAACGAGCAGGAGCCATGTGGCTGGTGGCTGGCACGGGTCAGAATGATGAAGGGAGAGGTGAGTGCTTGAAATAATAAAAGAACTCTTTTTTTTTCCAATAATGCCACACGAAGCAAAAATAGGAACTCTTTTAAATTTTGCCCTTTTTTTTGGTCTAAATTCCTGAATCAGTTTCCAGGGTTTAAAATTCCTGGACTTCCGGCTGGGTGTATTTCCTCTCTGGAGGCCAGCTGCTCATCATTCACCTGTCCTGTTGCTGTAGGGAAAGTTCTGCTGGATAATGCTGGATACCTTAGGCTAATTCAGATCTAAACATCCCTTTTAAGGTTTTCATGCTCAGATTATTCAACCTGGCCTGAGCCAGGGTGCACATTGAGGGTTACAAGGAGGTAAAAGGGCAGATTGGAGCTGCTGCTGGTGTTGTGTTGTTATTTGTAGCCCTCTGATAAGAGCCTATGGGAATGTGTAACGCTGACTGATGGCTTTAATTCCATGTTTCAGCCACAGAGGGCACACTGTTCCTCTCACCACCTCTGCTATGTTTTTAAACCTCCGTCCTTTGACTTTTTAAACATTTTATTGTTTTACATTAAATAAAAGCAAATCTACAGTTTTTGCTGAGTTTATGCCAGATTTTCAACATCTTATCTGCTCTTTTTCAGTTCTATGTAATCGAATACGCGGCGTGCGACGCCACATACAACGAGATCGTCACATCGGAGCGCATCAGACCTCTGAACCCCAACAGCCCTTCCTCTAAAAACACTTTCCACAAGATCCCTATCCCCATCCCCGAAGACCTGAGAGAGATGTGAGTGCATAAATCTGCACGTTCATTTTACTTTTTATGTTTTCGAACATTTTATTTTTCCATTTAATCTGAAAAGATTTTTTTTTAATTTGCATGTTATGATGTTATAAAGAAAATCAGATTATTATTGTTTTTTTAATTTGCAGCTGTGCAAACGACAGCATCCACAAAGACTTCAGGAAAGCTATCGGAGCCAACTGCATCTTCTACAGCGCCCAAACACACGAACTCATCGTGCTGGTCAGTTCTCTGAAGACATCCATATGTATGCGGGAGTCTTCTCGCATATTTCATGTCTTTTAAAAGGCTCCGAATGGGATGCCGGTGCTGAATAACTGTTTTTGTTTTGTTGTGGCGACAGTCGACAAACGACACGACGGTAAAGCGCGCCTCTCTTCTGAGCGACATGCATTTCCGCAGCATCCGTACCAAGCTCATCCTCATGTCACGCAACGAGGAAGCCACCAAACATTTGGAGGTAGGCACTCGTGTCAGATTAAAACCATTTTAAATCTACACCGCAACATCTATTTTCCTTTCTTACAACTCCTACAGCTCATTCTTCTGGTCATTACAGGACAAAAACTGTCATAAAACATCTGTTTAACATTTTTTTCCACAATTTTTTGCTCAAATCGTCATCAACTTAAGTTTTCATCAAAAATATCAACAATGTAAATATTCATATTTTAATGTTTAAAATGCCTGTTTGTCGCATCAATCTTTTATGATTTGTGTTTTAAAGGGTTCAAATAACTGGTATAATTACGTATTTGGTCATTTTAGTTTAAATAATACAAACTTTTTGTGTCCTATGATAGGCTGAAAGGGGAGTAAATCTTTCCTCTTTTTCTTTCTAACCTCCAAAAACAATTTACATAAAAAATTCTTGAAGAGAAACACTTTCTTACAAAGAAAAGCCTCCCACATGGGCAAACATTCGCACAATGGAGGTGGAACATTACCTGAAAGGACAAAAAACATCCCAAATAATCTACAAGATCAGAGTCTAAGTAAATGATGAAATTGCCTATAACAGGTATGAAGGAAGAGGCCAAACAAAATCATATATTATATACACATTTTAGATTTTTGATTCAACAGAAAAGTAAAAAAGCCCTGGAAGCTTAAGTTTGGAACCCTTCGTGGCTAGCACCTGCTATTACAAATTGTAGATTTAATTATTATTTTTGGCCAATAGTCTTTCTGTTCCTCTTATGCGCTCTTTCTGCTCTCGGCAGGTGTTCAAACCTGGAGGTGTGTTTAGGATCAGTATCCAACCCATAGTTCTTTTGTTTTTTTACATTTGATTTTAAGTTTGCCAAAGAAGCGAAGCAAAAGTCTCGGTTCACATAAAACAAACCCTCGCAGTGTGAAAGCAAACAGAGCCTCTATTGAACGAGAGGGAGGAAGTGATGGATACATGCCTCCCTCGGCTGCAGTTCGCACTGCACTGATTCCTGCAGGACTTTAAATAAATTATTGAGTAAAGGTACACATGGCAAAAAAATTAATTGTGACAAAAATAACACAGATGCATAACTCAAATTTGTAAAACATTGAATTCTTAATTCCTTAAATACTTAGGTTTAATCTAAGATCATGAAAATACAAAAATGTGTGTATAAGTGTTTTTAGTTAATTAGTTAAGCCTTGGTTTGATTTTTAATTAGTGCTGGGCAGCAACTAAATTTTAAAATCACGCTTAATGACACAGTTGCAGTTACAGATTTCAGTAAAAAATAATTGACCATTCAAAATGGTTTATTACTAACTTTTATATTAAAAATACCTCAATGTGAACCAAAGTTGAGTAATTTTAGTTTAAAAACCCTTATATGTTAAAATAGTTAAGCTACTTGAGCAACTTATTCCTTTACAAACCAGCTATGGAATATTTCTAGTTAATATAAACTTAAACATAAATGGAATAAATTCATTTATAATTTACAAAGAACGATGACAATTTAGGATTTATTTAATAAAAGGAAACACGGCAGTCGTATGAGGGAATAATATCAGTTCAGCTGGAAAAGGATATAATCTCAAGAAGTTATGTTTGAAGAAAAAAACCAAGCTAAAGCCCAGAAACTTGTGCAAATATCCAGTTGATCTACTATTTGATGTTTTCTCTTTTAATTCCTGTCACGACTTATAAGCGAAGTCGTCCCCAGCCAGTACTACCAAACTTTAAACAGAGGGTTCCCAAACTTCTGCAGTCCACCGTTAAATCCAGCAGCAACGATGTTTCAGAGCTCACATCGATTTATGTCTGACGTCTCTCCGCTCACCGTCTCCTCCTCTCAGACGAGTAAGCAGCTAGCTTCGGCGTACCAGGAGGAGGTTCGGGTCAGAGAGGACCTGATGGGCCTCGCCATCGGCTCGCACGGCGCCAACATCCAGCAGGCCAGGAAGGTTCCCGGCGTCACGGCCATCGAGCTGGAGGAGGAGAGCTGCACGTTCCGGATCTACGGCGAGGTGAGGCCGCGGCCCGCCAGGACCCGTCCGGCCGCAATTACGGATGTTCAGTTCGCTCATATGTGATGTGTTTCAGACCCCAGAGGCAGTGAAACAGGCTAGAGAGTATCTAGAGTTTAAAGAGGACTACTTTCAGGTGCCCAGGAACCTCGTAGGTGAGTGAACAGGCCGACGTTCCCGTCAAACGTCGCTACGCCGGCCTCACTGTTTACGAGCTTCTTTGTCCCTTTTCTCTCCTTTTTCCTTTTCTCCTCTCACACAGGCAAAGTCATTGGCAAGAACGGGAAGGTCATCCAGGAAATCGTGGACAAGTCGGGCGTGGTCCGCGTCAGGATCGAGGGAGACAACGACAAAAAGCTTCCCCGGGAGGAGGTAGGCAGGCAGGGGGCTGGCAGAGACGACCCTGCCAGCAGTAAAGAGGTGAATGGACCGTTCGGCTGCTTTCCCAACCCCCCCTCATATAACCCACCTGCCCCTCTGCTCTCCTGTTGCATAGATATTTAGTTTCAGAAGAATGTAAACATCTGTTTGTTTTTGTCGCTCCAGCTTTGTTTGCATCGCACCTTCACAGCACATTCCTTCCTGTTTCTGTTAAATCTGCTTCATGTTGTTGTTTTATTTATTTCTATGAGACATAAAGTCCAGAAATAAACTCGTTCTTCTTTACTCTCCATCAGGGCATGGTTCCCTTCGTGTTCGTGGGAACCAAAGAGAACATCAGCAACGCCCAGGCTCTGCTGGAGTACCACGTCTCTTATCTGCAGGTTGGTTCAGTTCCCGTTCTCACCAGCAGGTGGCAGCAGACGGCTCTTCCTGTTTCTCGTGTATAAATCTGTAAATGTGGACGCTAAATTAATTTCGTAGAAACGGGCGTCCCATATCGAGGGGAAGCTGCTGAGCGCGCCTCATTTTGCCCTTACCTCATGTGCTTTTATAAATAGCCCCTCTGTGTGGGGCGGGGGTGAAGGGGACACCGGAGGATAGATTACCAGCTATCTGGACCCTCTGCGTTCAGAAATAACTCCAGCCCCCCTTTCCCTGTCCTGCCTGGCTTCTTTCACGCCTCCCCTGAGGTGCAGCTATCATTGGCGGAGTCAGCTGTCACACTGTGAGGTGGGACTCCCACCCCTCCTCTTCCTCCCCCACACTGCTATCAAAAACCATGGAGCTGGAATAAGGACACGAGTTTTGTAACTTGTGTGTTTATATTTGGAACCGTAAACGTACAATCAGATCTATAAGCAGAACTTAATTCTGAAGCGAACATTTATCACACATTTTACATTTTACACACCTACTCAGGAACCAGTCAGATTGCTCTGATTCCTAACCAATCATTGAGAGAGATCTGACTGAGACCAGCACGGCCGTCACATTTTCATGGAGGTAGTTTGGTTCATGGATAAATAAAACATTTAAGGAAACTGAGCAGGATTTGCTGTGATGCTTATCTATTCTGACTTGTTTCTACTGTCTGAGGAGCAGAATTGATCGATACTTGAAGACATTTAATGTTTTTAACACATTTTCCATGAAAACGGTCTGAGCTGAATATTTAACATGTGTAAAGAGGTTTTTATTAACATACCAGGCGCTGCATTGCGCTGCATTTACCTGTTTGCAGCCGTAAAGCTCAGCTTGTTAGACTGGAAGATGCTGGAACAACATAAATTCACAGAAAATATAAAGAAAAAACATCTTGAATGTCTCTCCATAGGTCTTCTGCTGTTCTTCCTCCATCTTTTAAATCTCTATTTTTGCTTCTTCATAAAGTCTGTACATCTGTTTGCTTGCGTTTTGTCATATTTATGACCTTTCCTACTTTCCTCTGTGCGCTTTTTATAGCTTTAGTAACATATCGAAGTTTTAGATGGACGTATTTTAAATAAAACTCCCCTCTGCTGTGGTTAAAGTGAGCGCTGGTAGGAAGATGTTGAACTTTACGCTGTGGCTCCCCCTAGTGGTGAAGCGGAGGCTGAAACCGTTGCAGCTGATCTTTGCTGCAGCAGCTGAAGCTGTTTTCTGATCTGTACCCGTGTTTTGGGCTGCAGGAGGTGGAGCAGCTGCGCCTGGAGCGCCTCCAGATCGACGAGCAGCTGCGTCAGATCGGGGTCGGGTACCGCGGCCCGCCCAGCCGGTCCGGCGGCCCCGGCGCCGAGCGGGAGAAAGGCTACATGACGGACGAGAGCAGCAACTCGCTGCACGCGTCGCGTACCTACGGGGGCCGCGGCCGGGGCCGCCGGGCCTCCAACAGCCAGTACTCCGGATACGGTGAGGAGTCGTCGGGCGCTTTCGGCCACGTCGGAGCTTTCTGCCGCTTCATGGCGCGTTTTCGCTCCTGCAGGTACGAACTCTGAGCTGTCCAACGCCTCCGAGTCCGAGGACGTCGGCGAGCGCGACCAGAGGCCCAGGGGCATCGGCGGCGACGAGCGAGGCACCAGGCGGGGGGGCAGGGGCCGAGGCTCCGGCTCAGGGCGGGGCCGCGGGGGTCCCGGGTCCAAGCCTTCCAACTCCATCAGCTCAGGTAGGCGGCGGTCTGCCTCGGCGATGTTACGGGTCACCGCGGCGACGGAGCGTCTCATGCTTCCTTTTTGCCCCCACCTCAGTGCTCCGGGACCCCGACAGCAACCCGTACTCCCTGCTGGAGGGGGAGGGCGAGCTGGCCGACGCAGATGTGAGCGAGGGCGTGGGAGACCGCCGCAGACGGTCCCGGCGCCGCCGCAACGACCAGGAGCCGAGTGTGATGGACGCCGCCGCCGAGTCCGACGGGCAGGCGGGCCCCAGCGAGAACGGGCTGGGTGGGTCCCCGCTCCTCTGAGACCCGGACCGCCGGCCAGAACTGATCAAGACAACTCCTCACTTCTCTGTTTTTTCTGGATTCGTCAGATGAAGAGGCCCGACCTCAGCGCCGCAACCGAAGCCGCCGCCGCCGGAACCGTGGCAACCGCCCAGACGGAGGGTCGTCCAGCCGCGACCGGCAGCCGGGAGAAAATGGTAAGACCCGGAGATTTGGCTGGTAAACAACAACAGTGTGAACTACTGAGATTTTCAGATATAGCTAGACTTTGTCGCACGAAATATAGAATATCGTTTATATCCCGTTTAAGTTAAAAATATTTATTTTAGCATTTTGAACAACTTTATATTTGTTATTTTCGTAGAAAAGTATTTATTTTAATACACATCTACGTTCATTTCAGCCAAACATTTTAATGCACATGTGCTTCTAATCCTTAATAAAAGAGCATTTTGCAGCTGTAAATTTAAATCGTCTCCTCAGTTTCTTGACCAAAATAACTTACTTATATATATTGTTTATCGTGATTAAGGAAAAAATTATCCAGGTATGAAAATTGGTTCATATCACCCAAGCCTACTGTTAACTGATGTCTCGACATATTTGTTCATAAATCTAATACAAAAACACAGTGGTTCCCAAACTGTGGGTCGTAGCCCCCTATAATGATCATGAGATCATTATAGGGGGCCGGCAGATGATTCCGAAAAATATAAAACCTATATTTAACAAAATAAATGGGATTTTTTTTTCATGGCTGTCAAAATGAAAACATTAACAAAGAGATGAATCTAAACTTAACACCTTAATTCTTAAACACATTAATGCATAA
Organism: Craterocephalus eyresii; assembly: GCA_037177035.1. NCBI lineage: Eukaryota > Metazoa > Chordata > Actinopteri > Atheriniformes > Atherinidae > Craterocephalus > Craterocephalus eyresii. Next base: position 15,407,129 of record JBBBVT010000005.1, on the reverse strand, counting down.
ATCCACATTTATCTTCCTTATTTATGAAGTCAGACTGTTTTCACGCCTTATTTGCAGGACCCGTCTGATATATAGTTAATAATTGTGGGAAGGGAGGGTCACCAACACCGATATGTTATCTTGGGGGTTGTGGATCAAAAAGTCTGGGAACCAGTGCTCTTAAAGACTGTTCCTTATCTTAATCCCATTAAGCCCAGTCAGTCCATGTGAGGGATGAGAAATTACAGACATGAAATCTAATAATCCTCTATCATCAATGAATATAAATTAGGGATGGGAAAATCTTTTTTTTTTTTTCACAATTTCAATTTTATTTTATTTTTTTGTTAAATTTTTTTCTAATAAATGCAAAAAAAAATTTATTTCATTTTTGTTATTTTTATTAATCTTTTTTACTTGTAGAACATTGTTGTAGCAGAATGCTGGTATGGCTACTGTGTTTTTTCCTAATTGATTTAAAAGATTTTTTTGTAACATTTTGTTTTTCTCAACAAAAAATTGCAATATCAAAGAATCAGAATTTATGTTTTTTATATATTTTAAAAACCCATAAAGGAATTGAATCTGGAGGAAAGCATATGGTCCCAGCATTAATAGAAATGCAAGTGCTAAAAAATACTGCAACTAATATTGTCCTGTGAACGTTCCCGCTAACTGATTTCACCGTCTTCCAGTGACTGTTGCCGACTACATATCCCGTCCCGAGTCCCAGAGCAGACAGAACGTGCCCCAGAAGGAAAACCACGCTGGACCTGAGCCCAAGGTAGCGGCAGAAATCCCCCACATGACCTCGCCTTTAGTTTAAGTAACTTACCTTACTTTAACCACCGTCTCTTTCTTTCAGGAAAACGGCACCAGTGCCCAGAAGGATGAGCGAACGCCCACCAAGCGTTCCCCCAGCAAAAGCATGACCTCGGCCGGCGAGACCCTGACTCTGGTCAACGGGGTCTCATAAAGCGACGGCCCCCCCTCGCTCCTCGCGAAACCCTCGAGCAAGACTCCATGGCAAACCGTGTCCCTGCTTGCATTAACTTAAAACCTTAAACAGATGAGTGAAAAGTACCTGACAAAATACCTGAGTTCATACTACGAGAGTGAAAACGTACAAAAAAACGACAAACGCATCTACTTAAAAACACACGTTAACGGTGTATGCTATCCTATCTATCAGTACTTAGTGCTTATTTAAAAAAAACAACTAGCTTGCCAAAAAAAAGCTGGTGGAAGTGACTTGAGTTCTAAAAATACTGAAACACGAAAAACAGGACAAGACTTTTTTCTTTTCTTTTTTTTGTCTTTTTTTTTTTGGGGGGGAAAACGATTGTCTTTGTGTCCTCCTTTGTTAATGTTGATTTTGTTCATTGTTTATCACTGGTTTGGACTCGGCGGTTGCTCTCTCAACCAAAACAGACGCGTCTCGGTGTAAAAAACAATGTCGAGGACTGGGAGGTATGTTTGTAAGCGTACGAGCGAGACGGTCCAAAAACAACAAAAAAAGCTTCAAACACTGAACTTGGGAGCGAAGATGGACAAATTGGGGATATTGACAGACATTGTGCCTTGAATTTGAAGAAAAAAAAAAAGAAAAATAATAATAAATTTAAAAAAAGATAATAAACTTGAGTTTTTCCATTAAGTTTGTTTTTTGTTTCCTGAGAGGAAGGTTATACTTTTATTTCTGAGGGAACAGACCTGTGAGGGTATGAAGGGAAAAAAAGGACCCGGGAACGAGACGAGTGGCTGACCAACGTCAGGAAAACAAAAAGTCTGGTGCCAAACACAAAATTCAAGGCGCTTGTCCTCATTCCAGGAACGGACGGCGTTTAGGAAGAAAAGGCGGGTCGGCGTGTCGACAACCGCAAAACTAAACTTGAGGGAGGTTGAGGCAACGTAAACAATAACAGCCCTGAGACGTGTCGCTGCTTCTTCCTCGTTTTGCCTGTTTAGGCCTTTTGTTTGGAGGGTCCAGGGCTGCACCTGCACAGCCTGGTAAACGGGACGGGCTGCGACCAGAAAGACGGCAAACTTGAACCATATTAGACGAGAGAAGAACCGGAGCGCGGCTCTTTTCTCTGAGGCGGAGGCAGGCAGGCGGGCGAGAGCGCCAGGCTTCAGCCACACTAGTGTCTTGGTGAAACCACTGCGGCGCACCATGTGAGACTGGGAGGGGTGGGAAGGGAAGGGAGGGGTTAGGACATTTTCAAATAAACCGAGAGCCAACGTGACACATAAACACGCCCGCGCACACACACACACGAAGCGTGCGCGTAAAACAAAAAGTAGAGGACCGAAAAAACCTTAAAACCAAGCGAGGTGCCTGGTCGGAAAGTAGCGCGAGAGACGGACTGGAAAACCTCAGTGGCTCTCTGCTCATGTTGTTACTGTTGTCTTGGTTACAGCTCTCAAAATTTAAATTTTAATTTCCTTTTTTTTTTTGTTGCAATTTCCACATCTTAGATGAAATATTAAATAAAACATTGAAGTGAAATCAACCTCTTCTGTGGAGACGAACTTTGATTTCTCTGTCTTGTGATTTTGCGGTCTTATTTTTCTAACCTGCATGGCATTTAGTTACTGAGTGTCATAGTGGTGCCTGTCCCGTGCATGAGGATCAAAAAAGGGGGGTGGGTGTTTATTAATAATCTGACTTACAAAGCCATTGTTCCACTCACTAGAACTGCTGCTAATGTACACACTGAATGTCCAAACTAACATAGAAACTCTGCCTTGGGGGAGAGAACAACTCTTTGTGACTGAATCGACATTTTTTCTTCCCTCTCTGTTCATCTTCCCTGAAAACCCACTCCCTTCCCTCCCAATCAGAGAAAAGGTGGAGTGGTTCCTTTACAAGTTTTTCAGAGTCTCTAAAGTATTAAATCAAAGGGCAACGTTGTGCATGACCAAAGGTTTTCAGAGACAGATGAATGATGAGTACCGTTGACTCGAGATGACCCAGATGCTGCTGTTGTACATTTTGCTCACCTGTATGTTGTGTTTTAGAGGAACGTGCGAGCACTTGCGTATTTGTACTTTTGGTTCCAGTTGCATGTGTGCGAGTGGAGACCGAAGCCCTACCTGGTATGTTTGTGTTTGCCTTTATACCTCATAGTGTGAGTACTGTATCCCCCTCACATCTCTGTAACCCCTGGCGTTGTTTTTGAGAGGCTGCTGTGTTTGTACGCGTGTGTGTGTCTGTGTGCGTGAATGGTGGTTGTACAGTCGACTCCTCACTCTGTCAGATTTTTTGTCTCTGGTTTTCTCACTCATGTTCTGATGGCAATAAAGGACTTTTCATTGTTTGGTATACACGGTTTCTGCAACGGTTTGTTCTGTTCGAGCGCGGCTCAACTCGGCTTGGCTTGAATCTGTAAAAGTTGCTGGTTTTGATCAAAAAAAAGTACGTAAAAGTTGGTTTAAACTTGATCACGGTGAAGCACAGTGGTGGTAGTGTCATGCTGTGGGGGTCCAGTGCCTCATCTTCCAGGAAGGTCCCTAAAGCCTAATTTCCACTAAGCGGTGTGGCTAAAGTTGGTAAACCCTGACAAAGTCACGTTTCCACAGCCAACCAAAGCCTCACCATGTAGGCTGGGTACTGTGCTTCCATCCTTAAATTGTGTGACAGTGAAGGTACTGTTACTCTGCCTCCAACTGATGATCAGCGCATGGAGGTTGTGGGATTGAACCCTGCCCAGGCCCTCCTTCCTGCCAGATTCAAAATAGATAAAGCAATAGGGATACAAATGATGAAAATGGGCATCCAGTAGCTTTTTCTTTTTGGTTGACACTGAGTCACACAGGAAGTTATGACCTTTCTGCCAAGAAGTGATCGAGGTGCGTGAAGCTCCACCCTTCTGGGTCGAATCTGTGATGGTGCCTTTAGACCAAACACGATTTCGGCTTCAGAAACACTCAAAGTTGGATTCTGGACGCTCGTAAATCAGAAGCTTTTACATCCAGGATCACAAACGATCTTGACGCTTTTAACGCCGTAGACGGATGTTTTGCATTTCTTGTCTCCCTACAATTGCAGATGTAATTGAGAACATAGCTTGGATTTATTTATTTGCTCCACACGGTCCTTTTTGTCCCTGTCACGGTATCCGTAGGAGGACGTGTCATAAATTACAGGGTGGGCACAGACAGCCACAATTAGCCTGTCCTCCATTTCTGTCTTTTGTAAAGTGATAAGAACAATCTCCCGGTACTTTATTTCTGTAGTCAGAAAAATACGTCCCTACATCAGGATGCTGAGTCACTCTTATTGGTTGAAGTCAAGCGGCAAAAGTTCAGATTTTCCAACTGTGGTGTCTGCCGCCTTGCATTATGCGCGTTACACGTCAAAAGCTCAAAATCTCAAAATGCGCAGTGCCAGATACTCAAAACGCGCCACAAGAAGGCTCGCCGCTCCTGGATGTGCCTTCACATAGAGTAAACGTGGAAACCTGATGTTCTTGACGCCGAAATCGCATTTGGTCTGAATGCACCATAAGACTGGGACCCCGACAGAGGGTTGTCCGATGAGTAAAACAGCTGGAATATTATTACAAATTTTGGCTCCCTTCCCATGTTTTATCTGCTGAAATGAAAAAAAGGTCCTGTCTTGTGTTCAGTGTATGTTTAAATGTGACTTAACATATCAAATTAAAAAGCATGCTACTATTTGGGTTTCTTCGAGCGTAATCAGAAGGTCCAGGATTTGGGACATGGTACTTTTTAAAAAAAATCCTACAGCCTTGTTTTCACCAACAGATCCAGCTCAGGACAGAAGAGTTTGCTGCTACGCTCACCCTGATATGTTGTTTCCACAAAAGGTGGAATACTCTGGCACCCTTCCCAGGTCTGCCTATGGAAACACATAAAGGCCTTCTACTTTAGGGGCCGACATTTCCCCATCCTCCATTAGGGGCAGGCTGAGCCAATCCCATAGACTCCCATGGTAAAAACAGTCCAATTAAAGGGACTATACCCGATTTCACGTCCGGCTAGCTTAGTTAGCGATAGCGGCTATTTTTTTAAGCTTTTGTGTGACGCTTTTTCCTCGCTAAGGGGTTTAACTTTCATACTTTGACTCCGGATCACTAGGGGAACGCTATTACTGGCTGATCGGAGTCTGGACGTTCCAAAAATTA
>JBBBVT010000005.1:15386895-15401617 GCA_037177035.1 Craterocephalus eyresii | reverse complement strand
TCTATCTATCTATCTATCTACCTATCTATCTATCTACCTATCTATCTATCTATCTATCTATCTATCTATCTATCTATGCTATATATATCAAGCTTGTTAAATAAAAATATAATTGCTTTCAATGCAGTTTATTTAAGAAAATGAAGTTTTAAGATTATTTTAATAGGTGATTGGATGTGTTTAATTAAAAAAAGGTCTTGTAAACAGCATTTGGCTTTATGATTCAAACAGTCATAGAAAAACAGTAACATTGCAATTTCAAAATATTTCATATTGTTTTTGAGAATATCAAATTAAGATGAAACATCTTGTTAAAATAATTATGAAATTATGTAAACAAAATTTATTGAACAAGATAAGGTGAATAACACACAAGAACAACAGAGAAGTAATCTGCTTTTCAATTTATATTGAACAATTTAGGGAGATTAGAGCCTTTAAGAAATTTTGAGGATTTAACGTATAATTTGAATTAGTTTTTGAAAGGTAACCATTTTGTCCAACCACCCTGAGCTACAGATATTATTCAGGCTAAATGTTCAGATTCATATCATAAAACTTCATCCCCAAAGGGTAACACAGTTTGCAGACATGGGTCAGTAAAAGACATACTCCATAATCCCAACATAATCCACACTCATACACATATATTACACATAAATATAACAAAATATGTAAACTAAATAAATAAAAATTTGCATAAACAAGGAGAAATAAAACAAATGACATTAATTGTTCATCTTAAGATTACTTATTTAGTGTTAAAACATAAGTGGAAAACAATTTTCCGAAAATATTTTATATTAGTTGACAGAAATGACTATATCTATTTTTGAATAAAGTTAACGCTGTTATTTTGACTCTGTATAAGTGTTTTCATTACAGGTAATGTTGGACAGGTCTTCGGGAAATAATAAATATTGTTTGTTTTATTTAATATAGTAACCGGAAACTTTCTCATAAATCGTGAAAGTAAGGAGGGGGGGCAACGTTTTCCGCCCAAAAAAGTTTTCGTTTGACTATTGACCAATCACAGTCCAAATACCTTGACTGACACGTCTATCGTCCAATGACATGCCTAGATTCGCGCATGCCAGTTGGGGTCCTAACTTATGAGTTTCTACCGACCTCACTGCTGCGCTGCTATTAAACCGTGAGTATGAAGTTTTTTTCTACAGCTTTTAGTTTATTTCTTTACTTTATATTGCTCTACATTCGTAACAAACCGTATAATTGATACCTAACTTTAGTTATTTTCGTAATTTAATGACGTTTTTGGGTATGTTGTAGTTAGTAGTTAGCGCTAACATTAGCAACAGCAGCTAGCTCGCCTTTGACCAGGAAGACCTAAAAAGTCGGGAACTTATTTGGCTTCAGCTTCTTTTAAATCCGCCGTTTTCCAACTTAAATGAGTTTAAAACAAACTATTACGCTAGATTTTATATATAAATGCCACCAGTCCAATTGGAAATAGACTGAACATGTTTTATCTTTTAGTTTCAGTTCGTAACTAAGTTCCTAGTGACGCCGTTTGCTGCTTCCTATCAGTGGGGGGGGCTGGACTTTCATGCATGGGGGGCCAGAGGGACAACATGACCTTATGTATGGGGCTTGTACTATAATAAGGAGGCATTCATCACACCAGGATAGTCCTGGAACCCTGTCTGATCCTAAAGGGATTAAAGTTTTCACTCCTTCCTTTGCAGACCAAAACATCATGCAGCACTTTTCCTAAAAACACTGATCTGTGAGGAAAAGCAAGAAGAAAACCGGGTCGGAATTTTGTAACTTAAATTAACATAATTAGTTATTATTTATTATTATTTAGATATTATTTATTCAGTGTTCCTTCTTCTGGCTGTTGTTGTGTGGACATGACAAGTTGAACAAATGAGGAGTGAGTGTAATTACTGTTTGCATATTTAATGGTTTAACACGAGGCATTATCATCATCATCAATATAAATATCAAAACTTTATTAAAGAACACATTTTTGATCTATAGCACAAAAAAGTACAGAAGAGTTTCGTGTTTGGTCCTTATTTCCTCATATTAGCTTGCTGGATGGTGAAAGTAATCCCTGCAGGACTCTGGTCTGCAGAACCGGTTTTTATGAACACACTGTTGGCTTTATTTTCTTCTTTTTTTTCTGCAATCCAAACAACAGCTGTGCATCACTTCCTTCTTCCTGATGATTTATTTTGGCTGGAATACAACTTTCTTTTTGGTTTACCGGGTGGTCAGTTGGCACCCAGCTTTCAGGAGGAGCAGAGCCTTTGGTGTCGGTGGTGTTCGTTAGGGCCGGACAATTAATCAAGTTTTAATCGTGATTACAATATTTACTTCTTGCAATGATAAAAAAAAAACACTGTAATCAAAGAAAAATGATTAATTTCACATGTATGTAACAGGAATGCATATATACTGGGTATTCATTTTTTTATTGCTATTATTATTTTAGTATTTCATCATTTTACTCCTTAATTTGTTTCTAATTTATTTCGAGTTTAAAAAAAAGTTTTATCTGAGGTTGAGTTTTGGCGGTTCAACAAACTATTTGTGGCACTTTTCTCTCTTAACACAGGGTTACTCATTCCAGTCCTACAAGAGCTGCAGTCCAGCAGGTTTTAATTGTATTCCTGTTTTAACACCTCATTTAGATTTAATGGATCCAACAGCCAATAAAGTTCGGCACAGTGACTCATTGATGTTGGTGAGGTGTGTTGGAGCAGGGATACGTGGAAATCCTGCTGGTTTGCTGCTCTCGTAGGACTGGAAAGAGTAACTCTGCTCTAACGCAAATGTTTACATGCATGGTTTCAGGAAGGGGGTCTATGTGTTTTTTTTTGTTTGTTTGTTTTTTTATTTAAATATTTTTCATTCAGGATCTCTTAAAGGAAAATATGTTAGGAGTCACAAGTCTAGACCACAAAGTGGAAATATGTGCAACAAAGTCTCTAAGTTTAATATACAAGTTTTAGTAAAGCTTGTTTCTACTGAGCGTCACGATTTGGTGTGATTTAGTTGTGTCAGCCCTAATCTGTGTTGCATTTCCAAAGCTTATCTGTTAGACATTGATCAGCCGGATAGATACATCATCTTCATTACAGCCTGATGTCTTAGCAGCGCTACAATATCCTTGAAATATAACAGAAACAAAGATGGAGAACGGTGGACATGCTGCTGTTTGTGTTCTTTCCTCTTTGCATGTGGCTTTAAATAGGGGTGGAAATTAAATTAATGTGTCTTGATGGATTATGATGAGAATTAACAATCGATTAAAGATAATCATTAATATTTCAAAATTAAAATTCAGTTTTCGTAGCCTATATTTAAATGAATTTAAAGTAGGAAAAATCTATTTTGTTTCCTTATTTAGATTTTTATTACAAGATGAAAAACTATTGTGGCAGTTAAATGGGATTTATTCAATGGTTACACTGGAAAATATGCCTACATAGAACTTCAGCACCATTTTTAAGATGCATTCGATTAATCATCAGAAAATGTAATTGATTTAAAATCTTAACAAATGATTAATAGATCATTGATTAATTATGCCCAACTCTACCTTAACTAGTTAACAGCTGTACAGAACATCAATAATTGTACTTAGCACGGGAAAAATCTCTTCTAAACAAACTTTTTTATTTTTAAAAAAAGACTTCTGAAAGAAACTACTAAACTTTACATCAGACTTTTTTTTAGTCTATTTTTATTGTATGAAACAGACAAACATAATCATGTAGCCTATACACCGTCAAAAGAAAACTGACAATAACTATGATAAAAGTTTATAAAAAATACAATGAAAATTTATTGAAACAGAACAAAGCAAACAAAAAATAAAATTAAAAACAGGCTGGAGATCGGATTCATCAATAATAAGATGAATTTTCAGTGAATATTCCGTGAATTTACAGAGTAAAAAAAGTAAGTAATGGTTGAAATCTACTATAACAGTTTCTTACTGAGTATTTAATTTATTCCAACTTCAAGAGAGTCATGAAACATTGGAGCAATAAAATAATAAACGTTGCTACCTGGTCTGTCTTTGTCTTTTTTTAGATAAACACGCCTCAGCATGGTGAAGATTTTCATAGGAAACCTTTCCCCCGAGACGGAGAAAGATGAAATCGAAGCTCTTTTCACAGAGTACGGCACCGTCACCGAGTGCGCCAAGTACAAAAACTACGCGTTCGTCCACATGGACGACCGAAAATGCGCCACGAAAGCCATCCGGGAGCTCCACCTGCACAAGCTGAACGGCCGGCCCATCAACGTGGAGCCCAGCCGGGGCAAGAACCAGGGTCCCGTGAAGCTGCACGTGGCCAACGTGGAGAAGGGCTTCGACGACGAGCTGCGCGAGCTTTTCGAAGAGTACGGCACGGTCACCGAGTGCTCCATCGTCAAGAACTTCGCCTTCGTGCACATGAGTAACTCGGACGAGGCCATGGACGCCCTGCAGGGGCTGGACAACGCCGAGTTTCAGGGTAAGCGCTTCTCGCTGTTTCGCCTTTTTCCGTTCCAGTCGCTCAGATTTGAGGGAAAATGTTTCTCCTCTTCCTCAGGAAAGCGAATTCACGTTCAAGTGTCAAAAAGCAGACCGAAGGACCCGTTCGAGGAGGAGTATCCGCCTCCGCCGGGTAGAGGCGGCTACTTCCCTCCTCCCCGCTACCCGGGGGAGAGGCCCGAGCCGCCGTATAGACCCCGCCCCTCTGCTTACCCTCTCCCCCCTCCCCCTCCTCCCCCCATGCCGTCGCCCATGCCTCCGAGGCGGGCGCCGTTCCCCGAGCGCGCCTACGGCGAGAGAGAAACCTACGGGATGGTCGATTACTACGAGAAATACCGCGCCCGGCCTCTGGGGGGCGCCGCAGGCTACGACGACCGGCGCGCCATCCCTCCCCCGCCGCCTCCCTCCTCCGCTCTGGTTCGTGAGCGACTCGGCATGGCGCCGCAAGACCCGTACGAGCGGCGCCCGCTGCCGGCGGCCGCCTCGTCTTTCCCGCTCCGGGATCGCAGCCCGATCAGGAGGATCCCGCCTCCGCCCGCCCCGCCCGCCGGGAACGGGTACGCCTACGAGCGCTCTCGCCTCCCGCCGATGACCCGAGCGCCCATGTACTCGCTCACTCGCCCCAGGGACTCCTTCTCCGAGAGAGTAACGCTCCCGCCGCCGCCGCAGCTACCTCGCTATACGCAGTTTTAGGACAAGGTGAGAACAGAAGGTGATTGTTTCATAACCTCATAAATCATGTTTCTCAGAGACCTGAGGCGTAAATTTAGAAAGATTCCTGCAGGTTGACTTTCGTTGCGCGAGTCCTGAGTCCAACATGTGGTGTGCTCTCTTTCCAGGTTTAGCTTAAGACAAGATCGTCGTCTGCTGATGCACGTGGCGCGATACCCCCCCCGCCCCCGCCCCCGCCCTGCGTCTAAGGTGGATCGCGTTGCGTTTGCCTGAGACTAACTGGAAGAAATTGCGGATCTATTTAAAAACACACAATTGCATGTCTACAATTCTTCAGTTTTTCTTGCCTTTTTTTTGTTCCTCCTTTGTTTTATTGTTAAAAAAATCTTAAAAATGTTGTTCAGGAAAAGTCAAGTGTGACGGTGTTGGCGATAAAAACAACGGAAAATTATACACTTTGCTGTTTTTCTAGTTTTTTTTTTTTTTAAATGACCTCTGGGAAGCTGAGGGAATCTTTTCATAACAAGGGAATGCATTAAAATGTCTGTCAGCAGAAATGCTTCCCAGCTAGGGTTTTTGGTTTTATAAAATGCTCTTTACTTACAGAAAAGTCGCTTTAGGTACAAAACCTGCTGTGGGAGTTTGTTTAACCATCAAAATCCTTTGCGACATGTTGGCTACAGTGTGATTTTTGTTCTTTGTGTTCTCCTTTCTTGCGGAAGTAGACTCTACAGCCCCGTCCTGTATGCTTTTATTTACCTTCCAAGATGCTTTTTATTTGAAGGGTTTTTAATAAACACATGAAACCAAAAACAGAATTTTAACTGTGACGTTATTCTTTGTTCGTAAGGCAAAATCGAGCATTGCGCTTTCAGGTTCACTCTTTTATACCCTTTAATAAGTTCAGCCTGAAACGTTGCAGATCAGTTTATCTAAATGAGTTTTATAATGATAAACTCTTTGTTTTCTGCTCAAGCCATCAGCACCGATTAAAATGAAAAACATTGGACAAATATTGGTACCATGATTATTTTTAAGACCTTTTTTCTTTCATCCAAGAACCAAAATGCCTTACTTAAATCCAGTTATGAAAATAATGATCTTGGATGGGTGTAACTATGAAAAAAGCAGCATTTACTGCTGTGCTTATTGTAACTTAAGTTGTATCCGACCAATGGGACTAAAGTTTCCACCAGGGGTTTGCAAGCCTTCATTAGGAGAGAAAGCTGTTTGTTACTTCTTGTTCCATAATAAATAATAAATTAGAGACACAAAAACTATTTAACTCTTAAAATAATTTAAAATGAACAAAAATATGAATACTTTACTGGTTTTTACGTTTCACAATGACAGACGACACAAGCTGCGTTTCCTTTCCATGCTCCTAAAAATTAATCAAACTCCAGTTGTGACCATCAGGTGTTTCCACTGAAAGGTACGGAGGCCCATTGACGTAATTCTGGTCAAATCTGGTCCCACTTTGAGGAGGATGGAGATACAAAATATTTTGCGAGCGGCTGATTTGGTTGCCTTGATTGCGCTTGCTGCTGTTCTCACCAGGCAAAGCTGTAAGTGAGCGGAGACGAGTAACGGTGGATTCAGATTGACCCGGGATACATTTAATGAGCTGTGTGATGCTATCGGACCTCGTGGCCTCAAATGTTTCAAGTCCTCGTGAGACGGTTCCTGTCCGAAAAATACAGCACGAATAACAAATAACTTGTTCCGATTATGCGTCCGGTGACATTTAAATTGTTTGCGTTGCACTTAATGCAGTAAGTTTCTATGTCAACATGTCAGGAAAAACCTCATGAGAGCATAAAAACTAGAAGTGTAACAATAGACATGATTTACCGTCAGTTTGATGTGATACTTTACTGTCACGGTGCAATATTTTCTTGGCACAAAAAATTAATTTTAATGCTTTTTTACTTGCATTTTTTTTAGATTAATTACAAATATATCTTTTAAACACTTAAGTACAGTTTTTTAATCCAGTGTTTTAATCTCCAACAATGACAGAAAGTCTTCAGATTTTTCCATCATCAATGTAATAAAAACAATGAATGACAGGAAATATGCTGTTTACACGATTTAGTGATGCATGCTGGAGTCGCTCTGTGGAGAAATGAGGACAGATCACATTTTTTGTGTAGAAACATAAAAACATTTTACAAAAAATTAGGGATGCAGTAATACCACTATTTTCCAAACCAATACAATACCGATACTTCTATCACGTTAAAAAAAATTTAATGAATTGGAAGACAGGTTTTATATTTTTTCTGCTTTTTACAACAAACGATGGTGAAATAAATGTAAAATATAAATAAAAATGTCAACATATCTAAGGTTTCAAGTGATAATAAACATTGTGTGTAATAAATGAGGATTGGTTTCTGGTATTGATCAACTTTTAAAAGTACAAGTACTTTAAGCGGTATGAATACCGATACTGATACTGGTATCAATGCAACCCTACAAAACATGTTTTTCCTAGTTATTTTTTAAAATTTAAATTGAAGGAAAAAAATCCCAGTAGCCAGACCGACGTTCTGCTACTATGATACCTGACAAGACGAGTAAAAAGGTGAAAAGTAAAAATAAAAATGATAATTAAAATGAAATGAAGAATTATTTTTTAGGTTTTTTTATTTTTATTTTTTGCATTTAACTGAAAAAAGCTTTTTTTAAATTGGGATATTAAATATCCTGTTATTTGATTTTTAGATTCAATTTTCCCACCCCTATTGAACGCATCATCAGAGGATTAGTTCATAAAAATGTTGTATCGTTTGATGCAGACGATACAGTGCTCATGGTTCAGTAAACACTCGTATATAACGATTCGATCCAATATCATGTACTGTTGCACCGCTAATAAAAACGTCTAGTGATCTTTGACAGGTTTTTTAAAATTTACTCTTCCATCGCCAGTTTTTTAATGCAATATTTAGGTTTTCCACATTTATAATACATCTAAATATAATGTCTTTAGATATAAATTTTCCGTTTTCTTTTACATGATGTGCACATTTTATAGCTCAACATAAAGAGTTTAATTAAATGGATTTTACTGAAATTTAATATTTTACCTGCTTTATGTGACGTGACATGATGGGAAGTGATTCTTGTTAAATCTTCTCACATGAATATCTGGATCCTGCATCGAATCACGATCGCACTGTAGCAGAATTTATTGTATCGGCAAACAATGTTTAAGAAATTATACTTTAACAGCCTCTGATATCAGAGACTTGATGGTGACCATAACATGCAAATAAAACAAATAAATCTAACTTGTTTTTAGTTGGAGACTTGCCCAGATCGTGGAAAAACATCGTAGAAAAACATGCAGCATCTTAAAGGTTTGAAATCTTGTGGAAAGCAGACGAGAACAGGCGGAAATGGAGAGACCACATGGCTTCATATGAGAACCGCTGGATCTGAGCTGGTGCTGGAGGCACAGTCGCTGCTGCAAAAACTACAAAAAAGCTCGTAATTTAACCGGACACGGGACTTTTGCGGCTTTGCTTAGGTGGCTGCTGTACGTACAGAGGTGCTTGAAACCAGCTGGTTTATTTATATCAACAACAGATGTGTTGAAAATCAGAATAAAAACCCACAATTTAGTTTTTTTGCATGTTTAATATGAATCGAGAACATCGTCATGGCCAACTGCAGCCTCCTCCGTGTCATCAATATACCAATACATCGGACGTAAAACGTGAACCATCGTGCTTTATCCCCAACACGCTGACTCGTTTAAAATGTCTCTGCGTTATCTTTGGTCTCATCAGGTTTCCATCTCACGCCTTCACATTCCAGCATGTGCAGCTTGTGTATCGATGCTTCAGTCGCTGGATTCTTAGTCTTTTTGCTCTTTGTAGGTTTTTAGACTAAATACAGGAGATGTCCCCTCATGATAAGTCGTCCCAGAAGATGTCCGACCTCCTGAAGAAGCAAGGTAGATACCGTTCAAACCAAATTAATATAAATGTTCTTTAAATCCACAAGCTGACAAAACTGTCGTACATTTAATAAATATTAGGATTTGTAGCCACAACTTTTTAAATAGTCATAGATAATAAATAGAAAGATTTTCTGTTTTAATTTACGAGAAGCTGGTTGACGCTGCGTCTTTCTTCTCAGGTCCGAGGCTCCACTGAGGTCGGTAAGTGAAGATGACATCAGTCAGTAAAGCAGGACTCAAGTATGGGAAGTATGGAAAAGTGTGGAGTTTGTTTTAATACATTTCCTAGTCATGAGAAGAATGGAAGTACGAAATATACTGTATGGAGAAAAATTCACATTTCTTTAAGAACTGGAAATCCTGCATTAGTCACTTGATCAGAATTTCCTCAGAAGTTGTGTTTACAGAAGTGCACGGTGCATTTTATCCTGCAGTAGCTGTGCTGGAAACATTACTGTTACTGTTGCCTTAGAGTCCAGCTGCAGGAATGATCCAGTACTGGTTGATCTGGCCGAACCTTCGGGAAACCAGCCGTTTCCGTCTTTCTTTAAGCTGATGGCAGCAGGAACAATATGCAAACTGCATCTGTATGCATCCTGATACATGAAATATCTGAATCCCCTCCTGTGTTTGCAGATTTCTAAAAAAAAATATTAATAAACACTTTGAATTTTTCACCAGTTTGTCGTTTCTGTTCTTTAATGTTTCAGATCAAATCAAACTTTATTTATATGTCAGTTTTCATACATGATTCAACACAAAGTTCTTTACATTGTAGAAAATATTTAAAGTATAAACACATCATAGATAAGTAGTACACCTGATCATATTTTTACTCCGCATTTACACTTTAACTGGGTGCTCACCTGATGATAAACTGGACTACAAAGAGGGGCAGAGCAGACTTTACTGGTTCAGGGGGATCAGGGGAAACTGGACATTTTTTCACACTGTGGCTGGTTTTTATGGAGCCGTTTGCTGCTGGAAGGAAAAAACTGGACAAAATCATCAAGAAGGCCAGCCGAGGATTCCCAGAAAAGCTGGGAGAAAGCAGGGTCATGTGAACGCTGCAGAGCTCCTTCATCACAGACTCCTTCACCCGTGTGTGATGGAGCGCGATGCAGATCCTTCCTGCAGCAGTTCCACTGTACAACCACTGCTCCCAGTAAAACAAAACGCACACATACACAATGCACAGTATGAATCATTGCAAATATATAATAGCTAACAATTTTTTTCTTATGTAGTCTAAATATAGTTTATGTATAAATCTTAGCCTTTTTTATTTGTTATTTATGTTTTTATTTATTTATTTTGGGATTTTTCTCTTATGGTATTTTTGTATTGCCGGTACACTGGAATTTCCAGGAACTTATTTTCTTTTTGTCTTTTACTTCTTTCTTTTATTCCTTTTCTTTTCTTATATCTTATCATTTATTTTTTTTATCTTTTTATGTTCTTCTCTTTTATTTTCTTCTTTTTTTATCTTATCTTTTCTTATCTTATTTTATCTTATCAGAGAGCAGATGAATTGTATTAAAAGTGAAAGTACTTGAAGTCCAGAGGAGCGTGAACTCTGTGAAGCCTTTTAGTAACAATACGCAAACTGTAAGGGCTCCTGTAGGTCAGTGGTTCCCAAACTGTGTGCTGGGACCCTCGTGTGGGTCGTGAGATCATTTCAGGGGGTCCACAGATAATTGTGACAAAAAAAGAAAATTAAAACCTATGTTTACAAAATAAATTATGGATTTTCATCATGACTGTCAAAAATGAACCATTAACAAAGAGATCTAAATTTAACATCTTAATTCTTTAACACATTAATGCATAAATCCACATTAATCTTCCTTATTTATGAAGGCAGACGGTTTTCAAGCCTGATATTTAGATGTTAGGTTTTCACCTGCTTACTGAAGTATGCATATTTACTCAGTATTGATTTAACATTTCTAATTTTGAACAAGCAGGTCTCTGTGGCTGAAAACGGCTCTACAGCTGTGATTCCATGTTTGTGTTTCATAAGTGGAGCTAAATCCTGTACGTTAGTCTCAGAAGAAGTTCACAGATGCTCTGTTCAGTAAAGACTTTGTGGTTCTTTATAAATAAGAAAAGGAGGATTAACGGATTTATATCGGGTTACTCGTAAGAATACGTCTTCCACTGTCGGCTTTACACTGGATCAGAAATAATCCCATCATGCATCAGGTGTAACAACATAACCTCTGGTGGATCAGGGTCTCAGCTTGACGACACAAAACTGATTTCTTTTCTAAAAAATGAAAAGTGACGCTTTCTCTTCCCCTTTTCTTCGTGAAGTTTCCTGAGTTCAGATTGTTTCCTCCTTAAGTCTCAGATCATGTTTCCTTTAAGGGCCCTTCTTATTCTAAGTCACGCTGGCCTTCGTCATCCCGTCCAGCGTTGTTTTTGTCCAGAAACGCTGCGGCTCAGAGAGCGGCGCCCGCATGCCAGCGACTACAAACGTTTACGCCTTTTTTTCGATGCTGTCACAGCTGATTGTTGCTTTGATTACACATGGATTTCATGCTGCATTTCCAGGCTGTATTATTCGCAGTGAGATTAGAAAACTTCAGACAAGATGGACTTCATTTAATGTTTTTATTTAGTTTGTTATGTATTTATAGCAGTTCTAGTTCATGACTAGCCAGCATACACAGGGTTAAATTTGGGCTGCAGACAAGGGCCCTAAGTGGGTTTGTCATCAGTTTCCTCAATGGCCAGTATAACCAAAAGGACCAGTTCCAGCCCATGCCCACAAGGGATGGTCAGATCCGATCCACTGGATCGATATCGAGTCCGATCCAGGCCAAAATACTGGATCGAGTATCGGATTTGTTTTTATCAGAACCTGTCCGGTTCGAACCATAAACCCAAACTATTTCAGATATTCTCAGCTTCACTTCGATATCGATTTAAAAATATATTCAAACTGGTTTAAATGGCAATGGATGTAGAAAAAAGAAAAATCAATTTCCAGTCAATAAATAAATGCAGATGATGTTAAAAGCAAATAAAACTTCTGTTCATATAAAGATTTGAGATCATTTCCATATCTATAATAATTATTTGTTCGGTGTTAAGTCTTGTAAGTACAACAGGCAAAAGAAGGTCACAGTTTTATAGGGAGAAAAAGGCAAATATAAAAAAAAGACAATTCATTTGGCCATTAAATAACAAAAATTAATTTTGTTAGAAAAAAATCATGAAAAATCGAGAGCTTAAAATCGAGAATCGTATCAAATCAAATCAAATCGTGGCTTAAATTAATCATTACATCCCTATTTTTTGTTTATACACCGGGACTATTTTTTTTGCTGTAACTTTTATTTTTAATTATTTTAAACATCTGAATGGTTAAGTTGTTAACATTTTTGAGAAATGCTGATATATCAGGTGTGAACTTTAAATTTTAATAAAGTCACAGCAGTCACATGATTTCCTTCTTACTGTCAGGGACCAGAACAGCTGTTGAATAGTGAATGTGATGTTTTTAGAAGTTAGTATCAAGCAAATTACAAATAAGAATTATTAACAACTTTAATAGTGATATCGAATTGATATCGGCTAATCCTCGAGGTTGCAGAATCGTATCAGATGTGAAAAAGTGGTATCGAGCCATCCCTAATGCCTTAGCAGCACCCACAGCCCGCATTTAACCCTCTGAGCTGCACATGATGGCTGGGAGCTCATCCAACAGCTTCCTTTATTGTTTTTCTTACTTTGATAACATTTTATGTCAGATAATGTCAAACAGAAACAATAGCATTGTTTTAAAAGAATAGAATTTATCTAATACATCTAGCAGTAACTGATACTGGTGAAGGCTACTGATTTCCAAGAGTTAAATGCATTCTTTGCTTTGTTTTTCCTTTATCAGTCAGATCTAGAAAAACCTGTTTTCCCACAGATTTACAGTACACAACTAAATCCCATCAGTAGTGAGTGACAGCTTAAATGTTGCAGAAAAACTTCACACGCAAAAACAGCTTGGAGACATTGAAAGCAGCAGGATTTACAGTACAAAGCTGTGTCCCGTTTCACTTTCCTGTCTGCATGAGCATGTAACAAATGCAAATAAAACACTAAAAATATCATAAAGAAGAGGCTCATCAGCAAATAAAACACTTTAAAAATTCATAATAAGTTCATCATGAGTAACTCAGAGTCTCATCAGCCTCCTCTGGATCGACCACTCTGAGCTCGGCTGTAAAACTGGTCATCAAGCCCGTGTCCGAGACAGCTGGAGCAGCTGCAGCGCACGTGCCCGTCTCCCTGCTCGGAGGCACCGGCAGCACCTCAAACTCCACCTCAAAGCTCGCCTTGGCCTCTCCGGACTCACGCACGAGCAGCATTTCATACACCCCGAACCGGACCAGAGCCTTGTCCGGGAGGTCCATCTTCTCCAGGAAGTCCAGCGGTGAGCCGTTCACGGACATCTGGCCCCGCTGGCTCAGGTTCTGGATGCTGAACAGCAGGTCGGGGCTGCGCGTGGGCGCGCGGTAGGCGTGCAGAACCAGCTGTTTGCGGGACACGCGGGCGTCCACGAGCGCGTAGGTGCACGCCTGGCCGTCTCTGCCCAGCCTGAGGGGGTCATCGGCGGAGTGGCGATGTCTGACCCCCAGCGGGAGTAACGCGTAGAGGCCTCTGCGGGTCTGCTCCGGGTGGTAGAGCTTGATGTGGAGGCAGCTGAGGAGGTCCTCCTCCGTCTCTAATGTCTGAGACACGCTCATCCTCAAGATTTCCTGTAAAATCATTTAAAAAAGACTTTCACTTTCAAGTTTTACGCTTATAAAAAGTTTAAATAACAACTTAGAAAAACATGTTTGTGTCTTACCCGAAAAAGAAACGCAGTAAAAAAAAGATTTTCTTCAAGCGCAGGAGCAAAATAATGCGGAGGAGCCGATGTGTGATCGTGGGAAGGAGTAACGGTGCAGTGAAAACAGGAAGACTCCTCCTGAGAGTTCTTCAAGTGCTTTTTCTTTCAATGTCGTCATCCTCTCACATGTCCCATTCACAACTCTGCTGCGTTCAAGTGCAACTTGTTTTTAGAATCCCTGCATCGTAATCTTCTATAGCTTGTTGTATTCCCACTTGTCAAAACAAGTTAAGTTATTCATAAATGGTCCTCAATGGAAGCTTAAAAATTAAAGTTTGACTTTAAGTTTTTTTTCTAAAACAATAACAATTGGAAGAAGATAGTAACAATTAATTAATCAATCCATTATTAATCCATTATTAATCCATTATTAATCCATTAGACAATTTATCCATTATATTAATGTAAACATTTCTGCTTGTGCATTATATGTTATTCATAGACTCTATTTAGATTTTTTCTAGCTCCCATTATTTGTAGCCTAATGTTCCTGCCACGTATTACTTCTAGCTTATCTGTCGGTCAACTTTTTGTATTTTTATACCTTGTTTTGGTGTTGTATGTCTTAAATTTGTATGTAGCCTATGTATGTATGTATGCAGTGGCGGACTTACCATTAGGCAAAACTAGGCGGTTGCCTAGGGCCCCAAGTTCCCTGAGGGCCCCATAA
>JBBBVT010000005.1:15366332-15384806 GCA_037177035.1 Craterocephalus eyresii | reverse complement strand
GTACGGCATGTCCCCCTACGAGGACCAGCGTGCCGGCGTCCCGCCTCCCCCGCCCCCCCCCTCGGCCGTCGTCCGAGAGCGTCTTATGAGCTCGTCGCTCGACCCTTACGAGCGCCGCCCGCTCCCACCGCCTCCTCCTCCTCCGTCATCGTACTACGCCCGAGATCGCAGCCCCATCAGGAGGGCGCCGAGCGCGGCGATGCCCCCCGCCGGTAACGGCTACTCCTCCTACGATCGCTCTGCATACGGAGTTCCACGTGCGAGGGACCCCTACGCAGACCGGCTGCCGCCGCCGCCGCCGCCACCTGCACGCTACGCTTATTAAGCCGGACGTCGGCATTTGAAGGTGAGAACAGGACTGACTAAAACTGGTGTTCATGCCATCCTTTTCGCCCGCTCTGAAGGCAAAGGCAGCTTGTGAATTACCCCGCATGGTTTAGATTTTGTGGATTAACCCTTAAAACTCTAGAAATACTCAGAGCTCTGAATTTCTCAGGAACGGTAGTCTGTGACATAGTTATAGCTTTAAAAACACGCCAGCCACTCAAATAAATGGAGACTGGAAAAGTAATAAAAAATAAAAATTTGTTAAATTACGATTTTGTGAAATAAGACATTGTTCTTCAAATTGATTTGAAAAACAATTAAACCTGTCCTGGACCAATGGAAGCACTTTTCTGATGAGCAGTGGACTAATATACCTGCCAACAGGTACAGACAGAAAACACCCTGTTGCTTCAAAGATTATCCGACAAAGTATTTCCTCATCAGTGATCCAACTGGGTTTTGTTTAGTTTAAATTTTTTAAATATATTTCCATTGAACGATAATTAAAAAACAATGTATTGATTTCCATGAATTTTTTTTATTATTGTCAGTTTCACTCTAGCTTAATTTTTTCCCCTTTTTTTTCATAGGAGGGAATGAATAATTTTGCAAATATTTCTATCCCGTCCAACAGGTTTACGAACCAGCCACAACATGCAGTGTTTATTCAAGTATCAGGATTTTTTATTTCATTATTTAAAAAAATTTTTTTTTGTTCAATATCCAACATCAAGATTTTCTTCCTCTCAAAAAAATTTCCTCTTTAAAAATTATTTTGTTCAGCAAAAGAAAATCTTTTCATTTTTTTCAAAAGAATGCAAACATATTAAAAAAATTTTTTTTCATTTTCATTTCTACTTGTCTTTTGTAATTGCAACTAATATAGTTTCAGAATATCGGTCTGGCTACTCTATTGTTTTTTTCCTAAATGAAAATAAGAAGAAAAAATTCTCAGCAAAAATCTGCAATATCAAAGAATCACCAGAATCGCAATTTAAATCTAATCGGCATCCAAAAATTAGTAAAAGAATCAAATCGGGAGGAAAGTCTGTCATCCCAGCCGTATTAAATTGACGGGTAATGTCCAATCAGGAGCAACCAAAGATCAATAAATGAGCACAAAAAAGAGACTTGAGGAAATTATATATTATTCTACAAAATAATGTTGGTAATAAATTATGTGTAATACATTAGCTTTACATATTTTAAGCATCATGAGGCTGTTGTGCTGAAAAAAAAAAGTGGCATGGATGTTGACTGGAATCAAACGAATCAAGCCTCAACATTCTTGTTTATTTTTGTACTATTTTTTTAAATTATAATACTTAATATATCTAAACAAAATGACAGAGCAAACCAAAAACAGCCTTAAAACGAGGCTTTGGAGTTTTAAGGGTTAAAAATGCTTGATAAGCGAGTGTGCGTCTTGGGTGCCCCCCCCCCCCCTCGTAATGCACGTCGATGTGTAAGTTTTTATTAGAAATGCTAACATGGAGCATCGAAGCGAGTCTGATCGGCCGCCTCCTCTCACCTCCAGCTCGTTCACATGTGTCATGTTCTCTTCTTTCAGGACCGTCGTCAGGCTGCGTCGCCGCTCGCCGCCTCCTGATGCATGCGACTCTGTCCTCTTCCTGTCTGCGGCTGAGCGCGTTACGTTCCTCTGCGACACTCTCAGGAGGAACTAAATCGCCGACGTCCATGTCCATGTTTTAATCATTTTGGGGACTTATTTTTTTATACCTCTATTTTTGCCTTCTGACTGTTTTAGTGTGTAATTGTGCTGTAGTGTTTTTATTGGTTGACGCATAAATTAGGCATTTTTTTTTTTTTTTTTATGTATGGATTTCGTCTTTTCTGTGATCTTCATCTCTGCAGCCGTTTTGAAGGCGCTACTTGTTCTGATAACCAATCAAATTGCTCGCAACGTCCCCGCTCCTCTGTGAATCCAAGGTTGTAAAAGTTGAGCGTCACTGTCAAGGCAGCTGATTAAAAAAAGCGTTTAGTGACTAATCGAGCGGATTTGTGCAGTAAATCTTCATACATGTGATCCAAACAGCGCTGAAACTGTAAGCTTGACGTCCTGTTCTCTGATCAGTAAATAGTAAAAAACAAACACCGTCTACGCTGATTAAAATCCTCTCCTCTCTGGTTTTGTGTGAGATCCTCCAGCTTTTATCATTTTCACCAGCGATCCATCGAAATTGCCCCCCCACCTCGCTGTGCCGAAATACTTGTAATGCCTTTGCTGTGGCTGCGTTTGTAGCGTTTTCTGAGGGGAGGGGTGGCATCAGAGTCTGCTGGAGTCCTTCACACTGAGCAGGTAAGTCGAGGGATTTGTGGAGAAGACAACACAATGAACCCTTAGGGATGATGTGACTGTAGAGCGTTTAGTGTGACTGGTAGGTTTCCTGATGTGTTTTTGGTTTTATTCTTATTTATATGACTTGTTTTTATCAGTTTATGTTAAGACTGCATGATGGTCCGTACAGATGGGTGACAAAATGAGGCAAAGTTATTTCTGCAGCACATTTCATGCACAGGAGCGTAGAAGGTGCTTCACATAAAACACAGTGTGTTACAGAGGGAGTGTCAAGTATTACAGCAAAAGTTAAATTAGTGATGCAAATTATGAAGTAATTAATTAATCAATAGGACTAATCTTATTGATCGATGATTAAATGAGTTGCAATTTCATTGAGAATCTGAATTTCCCTCTGACTCAAAGGGTTTCTTTCTACAGAAGTGCTATCCTAAGAGAAAATCTAATAATTTTCTTTAATAAAAGCCTTAACGGCAACAAATTCACAAATTGAACAATGCAAACAAAGATACTGTTTTAATTTTATTTTAATAAATTATGTCTATGGTCAGAGGACGGTTTCTCTTTTCTTCTTTCATATGTGACAAGAACTTCTGGCATCAAGCGCCCTCGTGGGCTGGTGAGAATTTACAGGCTCAAAATAATTATTTTCAATTTATTTTAATATCAATTAATTGCTAATCAACTGTTTGCATGCCTAAATTAAATAAAATAATTCCTCAGAGAAGATAGGATATATCTAGGGATGCAACAATACCACTTTTTTCCAAACCGATACGATACTTTTATCTTAGTAGTTGCTGATACTGAGTACCGATACCAATGCTTCTACCACACAAAAAAACATTTAATGAATTGGAATACAGGTTTTCTTTTCTTCTCTGCTCTTTACCACAAGTGATTGTGAAAAAAATAAAATATAAACAAATTTTCAAGTGAAAGTAAACATTGCAATTAATAAATTGGGATCGGTTCCTGGTATCAATATACTTTAACGAGTATGAGTACCTTGGAGCGGTATCGGTACCACAACCTCAGATATATCACTTGTTTTCATAAAAAGCTGCTACAGAAATGTTTTTAACTCTGATGTAAAACTACTGAGATCCAGCAGACATGCAGCTTTCTGGGAGTTTGTTCCTCATATGTGGAGCATAAAATCTGAACGCTGCCTCTCCGTGTTTGGTTCTGATTCTGGGAACTGAAAGTAGACCTGACCCCGATGACCTGAGGGGTCTGGTTGGTTCAAAATAAACCACAACTTCCTGAAAAAACATTCAGTGGTTGGTAAACTAGCAGCAGCATTTAGGAGTTGATTTTTAGATAACCAGGATACCAGGTCAAAGATTGACGACTGGTGTTATATGATTCAGATTAATGTTCGGCAATATATCTAGATTTTAAAATATAAAGAGACTTTGTCAATCAAGATATAGAATGAGGGAATGTCGTGTTTATCTTTTGAGTTAAAATCTTTTTTTTAGCATTTTGCACAACTATCCTTGTTATGGTCATTAAAAGTTACTTTCTACCATTTTAATACACCGACTTTAATTTCAAATATTTTAGTGCACATGTGCTCCTGATCCTTAATAAAAGTGCATTTCACACTAAAGGCTGTAAGTTTGAACAGTCTCCTCGGTTACTTGACCCCAAAAAATTCTATCGAGATATAAATTGTACAATATATCATGATTAGAATAAAATGATGACGAGAAGAAATGTAGTTCATATCGCCTGGTCCAGGTCCTTGTCTAAGTGAGGACTGGAGCCGCAGCTTTCAGGACCAGCTGCAGCTGTCTGCTGGACTATAGGGAGACCTGTAAACACATTGTTTCAGTAGTCCAGTCTACTGGTTCCCAAACTGTGGGTTGGGACCCACATGTGGGTCATGTGATAATTTCAGGAGGTCCCCAGATAATTTTGAAAAATATATAAACCTATTTTTATCAAATTAATATGGGATTTTTGTCATGGCTGTAAAAATCAAATCATTAACGATAAATCTAAATTTAACACCTTAATTCTTTAACACACTAATGCATGAATCCTCATTAATCTTCTTTGAGTCTTTATGTGAATAAAATCTTTTTGGGATCAGAGGCAGTCGTGTTTATAGATGGTGTAAAAAGTCTGCAGACGTGGAAACATGAAGGCTTCATGAGTTGTTTTCCACCAGTTGTGTGTTTTGCTCGACTGACACCAGCAGGGAGAAAACTATGTTTTTTTTTTTTTTTATTACTCTATTTGTTGCTGTTGGTTTGTCCGTCGGTCTTTTAGCAACAAAACAGTTTTGGACATAATGTCATTAAATTTTCAGAAGATCTCAGAAATGGATTTAGAAATGATTGGGTTTGGAGGTGATCTGGATCACTGCTTGGCTCAGGACTCTTAGAGCGTTATTATGGGGTAATATTAGAGATTCTAACACAAAATTAAAGCCCAGAATTCATCGGACCAGTATTTTCTCAGTGCTTTAGCAGTTCTCTGTGCTTTTAGTCTCATACTGTGGGATAACTTACAGGCAGGAATAAAAAAATAGTATTTGAGTGAAATGATTTTTTCTTAGCTTTAATTCCACTGAAGTAACAGTACTTATCTACAAATGTACTTGAGTAAAAGTACTTCATTTATAATTAAACTTCAGTAAAAGTTGTTTGGTTGCTTTTATAATTGATATTCTCATTTTGCCTAACCAAGGATGGTTTGAACTGAATAGTAAATATAACTTTAGGGTGCTTTTACATGCTTTTATATATTTCATGTGACGTTTTAAATTGTTAAAAATAGGGTAGATGTGTGTCGCATTGCATGATGACGTTACTGCCAGAGATTCGACCGAGGACTTTCTCCACTTCACGATAAACTGTAGAGAATTCAGTGTGACTGCTTGATGATCCTCAGCCTCCTTCATCTCCATCTCTTGCTAAGAATCACCATCAGAATTTCACTTGCAACAGTGTCAAGGCCTTGTAATTAAATAAAAATATCTCTACCTAAATTCTACTCAAGTGAAAGTATCCATCCAAAAAAACCTAACAGAGTAAAATTAAAAAGACCTATTTCAAAATCTACTTAGAAAATTCCAAATTACTCCCAAAAACTACTCAATTTTAGTAACTTAAGTAGATGTAATTCATTACTTTCCACCTCTGGTGATATCCACAGGACATGAGCTGCTTTGTTGTCCTTTCAGGTAATTTTCCCTGTAGTTTTTGGACACCATTTTGGTCATGTTGCCTCAACAAGAACTTTGAAATTTATTATTTATGTTGGACATTAAAAGAAAAAAGCAATCTGTTCATAATCGAAATCACTAAATTTACTTTAAATACCGTTCCAATACACAATGTACACCTTTCATGAAAATCATTAGAAAAAAATGTTAGGATGGTGATTTCATCTAAAGATTTCAATGTTTTTTTATTAATAATCTCCACCAACAACTTATATTTTATTCAATTTTTTGTGATTAAATTAGTATTTAAAGTTAAAATAATTAGAATATTAACAAATTGGTAGTTTTAATTGTAACCCAAATTGACTGACTGGAAGGGGCACCGGGGAACAATGGTTGGGAAATGATTTTAATACCTTTAGAGACTTTAAGTTCTTGCATTCATAATAGTGGTTCATTTGTCACCCATCTGTATGGTCCTTATCAAGGGATTTACTGTAAATGGTCATATCAGCAAAATAAGGTTAAAGGTTTGAATTATTTTAAACCTGGGCTGATGTGGGATCTGTAAATAATACCGTCTGGTTTTTGGAATTTGCACAAGTGTTGGATATTTGTAGCATTTTGCCATGTATTGCCATTTTTGGATCCTGACCTTATTTAATAAAATATTTCAAACAGTCTAATGTATTCCCTGTTTAATATTTTAGTTTACAGAGTTATTGTTTTCCAAAGACATAAAGAATTTTTTTTATTTTTTATTGGCGATCTTCAACGCCAAATCTATAACTATGGTCTATAGTCCGGAAAATACCACAGTCATTAACAGTGTACTGTACCAAAGATGAAGACGCCTCTGGCTGAACACACTCCATTGTTTAATTACTGTGGTTTTTTCCGAGCAAATCTCCAATGATGCTGCCCACACAGGTGCTGCAAACTGATATAGACTAGTCTTAATTATCTTTGTACAGACATTGATACAAGACCATTGCACTTTCACCACAGGTTTATGGAGTTTATTAGTCATATTGTTCCTAACATTAAATAACTAAATCTCCCTCAAAACATGGATCTTGCTCTGCCCCTTCCTGTTAACGCTGGTCTTACTGTTGCATTTCCAGTCCAGGTTTTCTGAAGTCTGACACCATATTCTGCAAAATGAAGCAGTGTAGATGAGATTACTGCAATTTGTGTGCAGGAAGTCAATTAATCATGTGGAGAATAGATTTTTGTGCAGAACATAACACATGGATAAGAAGGACACCCTGGAAATGATGGTGAATTTTATGTAATTTAATATAATCTCTAAATAGTTTTACAATTAAAGCTAAGAGCTCAATAAATACAAGGGGATAAAAGAAGACTAGAATGGAGTTTAAGGAAATACAAAAAATTAAAAAAATGATAAATAATTGGTATAAAAATAAATATAATTTGTAGTAACCTTTATTTAACCAGGAATAAAAACTCATTGAGAGTAAAAAAACTCTTTTGCAAGAGTGACCTGGCCAAGACAGCAGCATAAAATCAACAAGATAAAACCAACAACAAAAAACAAACATAAAACCCACAATCATACCACAGTCAAGTACACATTTACACAGGCAGAAGGGCATTATTAATTGGGTTAATTTAATCATTGAAATGACCCATTCACACTGCAATTCGTTTCTGTATTCTGTATTTTATATTGATTATGTTTGTGAATAAATAAAACAACCTTAAATTTTAATTAAATGGGATTTTTTGCGTCCTCCTGAACAGTGAATGGCGCTGTTGTTGGTTCCGCATTGAGTAAAAAGCGCGAGGCCGACGCTCCTGCTCTTCCGTGCGTGCAGACCAGACGGAAGTCGGCAAAAAGACTTTCATAGAGGCTATCTGCGAAAGAGGTATGAATGAAGCGTTAATTATTTAACATGTACCAAAACCGGTAATCTGTAGGTTTTTAATCATTTTCTTGTGTTTTCTGTGTTTGCGTTAAAACGAGTTCGCTGTTGTGCGCCTGCTGCACAAAGCTAGCGGAAGCTAACAGTTGCTACACGAGCTCTTTTGTAGTTATTCGCCTTAACAATGCGGCATCGGGAAATATAATTAAAGCTTTTAAAGGAAATACGATCTGTCGTAACAAATGCGTTGAATTAGTTTCTTTACACGAATATTAAAGTGGAGTCAGACACGTTATGATGTGAATGAGCTAGCATTTAACCTCTAAACAGGGTGTCGAACATAAGGCCCGGGGACCAAAACCGGTCCGCTACAGCGCTGTTTCTCTAGTGACAGCCCTATTTGACACTCTACTTTGGACAATAAAACAAATATATATATATTTTTTCAATAATATTTCTGCTAATTGTGTAATATGAATTAAATATAAATGAGTTCACTGATAAAATGTATTGTCAGTGTTCAGTTTTAATTTGGCATTTACATTAAATATTTTTATTCCAATCAGACTTTTAATCCAAACACTCATGTCTGTGTAAACATGGCTATTGTTGAGTTGTGGAAAAACTTGGAGAGTAATTTCCTTCCAGCATGATGACCTGACAAGATGTGGATGAAATTCCACAGCTTGCTGCTTATGTTTGATATGTTAATAGCAACAATATTCATAATTTAGTCCTCAAAAATAGCAGGAGAGGATATATATCTTGTTTTTACAAATTTTTCCAATGAATTTTAGTCATGAATTATTGATATATTTTAAATATGTCATTTTTTACATTTGAAAGTGTTTATTTAGACAGAAGCTTCATGAAATTGGGCATTTATGGTGCAGTCCTGTTTACATCTGTTCCTATCCAAAAGGCTCTGCATTGGTTGGGGGCTACATGACTTGAAAATCTTTGACAGCCACGGCGCTAGAAGGTCCAATCTGACTCACAGGGTGAATTCTCTAAAAGTTACTCAGATAAAAGGTAAAATAATGGGCTGTTTTGCTCCAGATACCTAAGATTGAATGTTTTGTGATGCTTTAATCCAAACAGCGTGATCCATGGGAAAAACGTTTTTAACAAAAAAGGGCAACAAATATGAATAAAATTATTGTACAAAAAAATAAGTTTTTTTTTTACATCAATTAAACTGTATTTAAAATTTTCAAATTAAAGTATTGGTAAATACTTGGTTTAATATTGGTTTATTTTATATATTGGTTTAGAAACCTCACTTTTTAATGTATACAATGAAAATATAAAACAAAAGAGTAAGTGTGTATCTGGTTAATTATTATTGAAACTGCTGTCATTTCTCTGAATAAAATTCAGGTTGTTCAGTGTATTCTAAAATTTTAGTCCTTAAAATACAAGCAAGTTAGTAATATAGTACTTTGAACTAAAAGATGGAGAAATGTGAAGTTTTTGTTATTTTTAGGTTATTATGCTTTTTTTTAATGATCTGGCCAACATGTGGCATCTGAACCAAAATAAGCTTGACATCCCTGCTTTAAATGGGAGGATTTAACCAAATGGCCTCAGTCTTTAACAGGACTAATTACTGTATTTTGCTTTCTCTTCCCACTTCCTGCACTTCTTATCTTTATTTTTCTGAATCAGATCTCAAACAATGGTGAAGATATTCGTTGGAAATCTGCCCCAAGAGGCGACCGAGGACGAAATCAAGGAGCTCTTCACAGAGTACGGTAACGTCACCGAATGCGCCATCATCAAGAACTTTGCCTTCGTCCACATGGACGACCGCAAGGCCGCCACCAAGGCCATCAAGAGCCTGCACCTGCACAAGCTGCACGGCACGGCGATCAACGTGGAGGCCAGCCACGGGAAGAACCAGGGCGCCGTGAAGCTGCACGTCGCCAACGTGGAGAAGGGATGCGACGAGGAGCTGCGCGCCCTCTTTGAGGAGTACGGCACGGTCACGGAGTGCGCCGTGGTTAAAAACTTTGCTTTCGTCCACATGCCCAACTACGACGAGGCCATGGACGCCATTAAAGGCCTGGATAACTCCGAGTTTCAAGGTGAGACGGTCACTTAGATAAAAACGATTTAAAATAACATTTATTATCATCTTAAATGTTTAAATTTGTTTCCGCTTCTTCCAGAAAAACGCATCCACGTCCAGATTTCCAAGAGTCGTCCCAAATACGACGAGCAGGACGAGTACCCTCCCCCTCCTCCCCCCGACGGCGCCGGCTACTGGCCTCCGCCCTACCCAGGAGAGCGCCACGAGCCGCCCCCTCCCGGCTACATGAGGGGCCGCATGATGCCCCCCGGTTACCCCGCCCCCCCTCTGCCCCCGCCCCCCCCCAGACGAGCTGTTTACCCCGACCGTCCCTACGACAGCGACAGGGAGCGATACAGCATAGTCGATTACTACGAGAAGTACCGAGCTCGGCCGTACGGCATGTCCCCCTACGAGGACCAGCGTGCCGGCGTCCCGCCTCCCCCGCCCCCCCCCTCGGCCGTCGTCCGAGGCCACCTCATGAGCTCGTCGCTCGACCCTTACGAGCGCCGCCCGCTCCCACCGCCTCCTCCATCATCGTACTATTCCCGAGATCGCAGCCCCATCAGCCGGGCGCCGAGCGCGGCGATGCCCCCCGCCGGTAACGGCTACTCCTACGAGCGTTCTCGACTCTCCCCGGTCTCCCGGGTCCCTGCGTATGGAGTTCCACGTGCCAGGGACCCCTACGCAGACCGGCTGCCTCCGCCGCCGTCCTCACGCTACGCTTATTAAGCAAGACGTCGTCATGTGAAGGTGAGAACGGGGCTGAGTTGCGCTGGTTTTTTTTGGTAGTTTGCGGAAAACGAGCTGAAGTCAGTTTTACATGTGTGGAAAAAAAAACAGCCGTGAAATGTCGGGTTTTCCTCTGGAAGAGTTCGGACGCCAACGAGGGGTGTGCGAAATGGCGGTATTAGATGGTGAAGGATTAGAAGGTGTAAACCAGGGATGTCAAACATATGGTCCGAGGGCCAAAAGTGGCCTGCCAAGTGAAATGAATGGTGAAATGAATGAAAATGAAAAATACTTTATTAATGCCAGAGGTAAATTCAATATCGTTTTGGGGAGTTTTATCAGTTGGTCCCGCTGGCAAACAAATCTCTTTGACATGGAGACTCGTTATAAGTCATGAAAGAAAAAAAAATGCCGAGCAGCACTGCCCAACTTGAAAAATCCTGTTGGACAAACCCAAATTGGCAGCTGATGTCTTAAAAAAGACAACTAATCACTAGAGTTAAGACGGAGCTCCTACAATTTGCTGCCACCAAGTGGTGCATTCTAGAAATATCAAAGGATCCAATCTGGCCTACAGGATGAATTTGGTCAAAGTGAATGAATCAAATGTGAAAATAGAATTTTTTTTAGATCCAGATAGCTGTAATTAATTAAATGATTTGTCATTAAGATCCATTGTGATCTGTTAGTTGTTATAGTTATGTGATTAAGCAAATAATTAAAATAAATATAAAAGAAAAATTCTTATGAAATTATATAAAATAGGTTTTATCTCAAGTAAATTGTGTTAATAGTGTTAAATTTAAAAATTGGATGTTAATAAATTTTTTTAAATATTGAAAAATATTTATCGATAAATATCTTAAAAACAATTAAATATTTAAATGAATTCAATTGTAAATGTGTAACTGGGGTAAAATATTATTAAAATCGCATTTATGAAGAAAATTCAGCTTACTTCTAGTGTTTTTGATCCGATTGTACCGTATGGGGTACTTTAGAAATAAGGCTTTGCTTGTGTTCAGGGTATGTTGGTGGTTAGAAACAACTTTATAGCGACGCATATTCGCCACCAAGAGAAGTAGGATTGCAGGGTTAACTATGAGCTCAGCACTGCCCCCTGGTGGCGGCCAACTGTAGCAACATAAAGAGACAGAAGAACGAGGATCATAGATGTTAAGTATATTTAAGATGAGAACAGCCACATATGAGGGGATGTTTGAGCCTTCGTGTCTATTTATGTGCAAAAGGAAGCCTAAATGGGCCTTTTAGTACGTTTTATATTCTTTTTACATGATGGCAAAATTGTAACTACTTTAATTCTGTTCAGAAGCTTCTTTGGCCTAAATGGTCAGTTTTTTATCTCCTTTTGGACTGTTTTACATAAAGAAATTGCTTGGTTGCTCTGACCAGAGAATTGCGAATCATGCTCAACATACATGTGAGATCGTGATAAAATCACTATCGGGATTTTTATAATAAAAAAATCGTGATACGATATTTTAGGCATATCGCCCCTCCCCTAACGCCGACCATCAGAATGATAAAAATGGACGTTCGTGCTGTTTGCTGGAAGTTTCAGGTCGTTCATTTGTGTCATTTGCTCTTCTTTCAGGATCGTCGTCCGACTCCGTCGCCGCCTCCTGATGCACGTCATTCTTACCCTCTTCCTGTCTGCGGCTGAGCGCGTTTTGTTTCCCTCACATGAAGAAACGAATTGCTGACGTCGCCAGCTGTTCTTGTCTTTAGTGGTTGAGACAGTTTTTACACGTTTTTTTCCTAGTGGTTGTCATGTTGTTTTTTTTAAAATTGAATTCATCAGGCGTGTCTCTCACTTTGTTTAATTTCCTTTTTGACTGCTTCGTCATCCTGATCTGTGTAATCGTAGAAACTAAACTCTGTGATTTAACTGACCTGTTTGGGATAAGACGTTAACTCCTTCTCGAAGAGACGTTTCCGTAAAAGCCAAACCTCTGGCGTTCCTGTGAAGATATAAAATGTAAAGCTCCATAACTACGCAGCTAATTAACACTTCCAAACATCAGAGGACAGTAAAAATGTCACAAAATCGATAAAAAGCCTAAAACATCGCATTATTATAAGATTTCTCTGATCGTCTGTTCGTTTTTGGAAAAATCCGAAAAAACAAACCTAACCAAACCGCCAGTGATTAAAAGAGCCTCTCCTCTGGTCTGACTTGTCCCCGTAAGAACGTTCTGACGAAACATTTACAGGAAACTAAAAGGAAATTTATTACCGGAGACTTGTTTGGGTTGTAAGATGGTGGGAGGAGAAAACGAGCTGCAGGAACCCCCATGGTGAACAGGTAAGTCAAACCTCACCGACATGGAGACCAGCTCAGAGGATGCTGGTGTGACAGACATGTCGGTTTCTGGTTGTGTAGCTTATTGAGATACTCTGCAACTCCACCATATTCAGTAATTAACAATTTTCCTTTTTAAGGTGTTGCTGGTGATTTGAGAACAACTATTCCTTAAACACAACAGAGAAAATCATGGTTGGATTGTGATGTTTATCTGTGTGGGGTAAATGGATCGGTGCTAAATCTCACTAAAACTCACACTGGAAGTAGTTAATAAGTCCTGGTGATAGATGTTCGTACAGATGTTAGAAATGTGAAACATCTTGCATGATATTTTCAATTTTTGGATTCTGATCTCCGTGAATAAAACATGTGAAACAATACGATGGACTCCATATATATTTATTATTTGAGAGTATTTACTAGAGGTGGGAAAATTCAATCGAAAAAGTTATCAATTTTTTTTTATTTCACAATTTTTTAATTTTTTTTTGTTTCAAAAAACAATCTTATTTTTTCAAATAAAAGCAAACATTTTTTGAATTATTTATTTGTTATTTTAATCTTTTTTTTAACTTTTCGGGCTTTATATTAGCAGAATGTTGGTCTGGCTGTTTTTTTCCTAATTGATCTTAAGAATCATGGGAATTGCAATTGAAATAGAATCAGCACCCAAAAAATTGTAAAGGGATCAAATCTGGAGGAAAGCAGATCATCCCAGCTCTACAACTATTTCTAGGTTTCACAGAGAAGAGCCATGGTGAAATTAAACTTTTTAAATCTTGCATAAGAGGGTGATCACATGTAGGAATTTAGTTTTTATGGTCTTATCCGACCCTCCTTGGTGGGAAGAAATGCAGCAACGATTGCTTCTTCTGGACTTTCTCAGAGCAGTCCGGCCTTGAATGCAGGAGTTTCTGTTTCCCAGTCCAGTCTGGCCTTGGATGTTTAGCTCCCAGTCTGGATTTCTTATCCTTCCCACTCACCAAAATATTTAGCAAAGGCAAGTTTACGCAGGTTTCATGTTCAAAACAATTCAGTCCTTTACGTAAGACATACAAAGCACTAAAAAAATCACAAAATCATTTTAAAAAATCAATAAAAAAAAATCCAATATTGACCTCTTGAGACTTGGCGTCTTCATATTTGGTCATCTCCACCTGCATTACCAAATTCTGTAACTGGAACCTGTGAAACACTTAAACTGCAATGTGGTTGGTGCTAGATTTTTGTTTTTCAATGTAATATTTTCATATCTAAGTCATATAAAAATGTCTATCATGAAAATAATACATTTCTTATTAAAATAATCTTCTGTTAATTGGTTCTTCCTAATCCCAATAGGTAGAAGAAATCTCTAATGTCAGTCAAAATAAATCTGGAGTCTCAGAAGGTTAAAAGTAATGCAAAGGTAGATGAGAACAGAAATGTTTTAACCTGGATTTAAAAGTTTCTACATCAGGTGAAAGTTTAATCACTGCTGGCAGTTTGTCCACCTGTTTGCAGCATAACGTCTAAAAGCTGCTCCTCTGTTTTTAGTCTGGACCAGCTGGCCGGAGTCTTTGGATCTTACAGCTCTTGTAGCTTTATATCCTATGAACAATTTGGGTTTAATGAGCACACAATGGATGAAAAGAGTAAACTTGTTTCATTGTAATCACACATCTCAGATCAATGAGTTTCCAGTTCAATATTCCAGCTTTGGGATGTGGAGGAACGGGAGATTCTCATCATGGATGCAGCAGCTGTGTGATACTGTCATGTTAATATGGAGCAGAACCTTGGAGGAAGGTTTCCATCACCCGTTAGATCTAAGAAAGCAGATCTGAAGCTCTAAAGCGAGTGTTCAATTGTAAAGGTTTAAGTTTAACAGAGCTAATGTAAAAATACAAAGCTTGGAATGAAATGAATAAAGATAAATCATAAAAACTGATTCCTTCTTTTAGCCTTGAAACAGGATTATATTTCTGCATGTCAGGAGATGAGTGTAAGGATCAAAGCTGCCTTGCAAAGCAGTGAGCAACACGATAACATGATCATAAATGTGATAATCTTAATTCAAAAGTATATAAACTTTGAGTCAGAAATGGACATGTGATCCCTTTAAAGTGCCATGAAACATTAAAAAAGGTATAACATAACGAAAATGAAACAACATCTCAGGACACAACAAAGAATGATTGATAATTAATAATTTAAACAATCTAATTGATCTGTTGATCTGAAAACTTCCACAGCCAGTTAGCAAATATTCTTCAGGTGAAAATAGCTGACTTCTCGTTTTATTAAGTCCACAAAGGGCAGCTGAACAAATTTAACATGCAATCATGTGTTTGTCGTTAATAATAATAATAATAATAATAATAATAATAATAATAATAATAATAATAATAATAATAAATATAATTATGGTCACAGCTGTTTCTGTTAAAATGATAATTTAAAAAGCCTTCATCTGAGAATGTTTGTGCAGAATTTCTGGTGTGATGAGAGACTAAAGACCATTATTTAACCTTGTGGAGTGATTTTCCAGAACAGTGACAAGCAGGTAAAAACATTTTTCATCCATAAATACAACACAAGTTTTAATGTCGACCCCGTTTCCCAAGATTCAGGATCATTTGTCGCCCTCTTGTGGTGGATTCAGGACAGCGCAAGACACTTGCTTCCACATGTCTGAAAGATCCAGTGTTTCACATCATGATCAGAGTAACTTTTCAAGATCTACAATGTGCTTACATGTACATTTTTACATGTGCGTAGTAATGCTGACTCACCTCATAGTGTAAACTAAAATAAGACTTTCAATTTTATTTTGTCTTATTTTATTTTATCTTATTTAATTTAATTCAATTTTGTTTTATTTCATTTCATTTTCAAATTATACATTATATTATTAATTTTACATTTGACTAAATTCAGCATCTACCCATGTAATATTTTCAAACATCCCACCCATCTGGGATGTGCTTTATGATGATTATCATTCTATTATTTTAGTTGTATTATTTTACTTTTCTTATTTTTCATTTTTATATTAGTCTTTGTTGTAATATTTGAATATTTGTACTTTTACTTGCTGCTGTAACACATTAATTTCTCTACGTGATTTTATCATTTTAGAAATATGTCTAGTGAATGATAGAATAATGTGTGCAACAGCATAGCAGCAGAAAAATACAGTAAAAGTGAGGTGGCAGTAGTCCAGGTCTTCATGAAGGAAGACGCTGTCTCTGTTTCTATGTTTCAATGTTTCAAACAGACCATTGGCTGGGTGGTTGGGATCTACTGTGATAATCATAACTGAAGAATTTGTGTTTTTGGGCCCATTTTTCAGAAAATATGAACAATAAGAAAACAATTTTTTTCCCATTCATGGTTGGGTGAAAGTATTTTTGGCTAAAAAAAACGTATTTAATCTTTTTAAATGATGAGCCCAGATAAATAAAATCTACTTTAAAAAACTAAGGTAACTTGTTGCCTTATATTTTTTGAGTAATGAAGCATTCATTGAGTGTGTAGTGGACTATGTTCATTGTACTTGAGTGCCTATTAGAATGTAATTAAAGATTTAAGTTGAATTTACTTATCACAGAGTTACAGTAACTAAAGTTCCTGAGTAATGACCAGTTTGTTTAATGCAGCTTGTTAAGTAAGCATTACTTTTCTCAACTTGATCAGTTTGATTTTACTGGATGTTCATGAGGTTTTGGAAGAAACTTATTATTGAAACTTGAATAAGAAACGATGCTCTAGGAAATGTTTAATTTCAAGTTCATCTCAAAGTATTTGACGAATTAAAAATGCGACTTGTTTTGCAACAAGACATGAAGGAGAGGAGCTTCTGCGCTAAGTATTGTTGGACCCCTTACATCTCTGTTACGGTGCAGTAACTGGCTAACTGGATTTAAACACAGAGATGAGCAGGGACGGACTGGACAAAGAAATTAACTTGGACTTTGACTCAGCCTGGCTTTTTAACTGATCCGCAAACTCAACGCCACCACCTGGCACGAATACAATACCGTCTAAATTATACCAATAGGGATGGACTTTGCTAAAGTATGAAAGGTTTATGAGCACTGTATATGGTTTGAACTTTGATACTCACAATAAAACGAAGCTGTAGTTACTCTCTAGTCCCTCTGACTGCGCAAAATAAAACAGATATCTAAAACACACAACACATGGTTTATTGTAAATCACATATTAGTCTGTAAAGGATCTGTTACTATTTAAATACTCACAATAAAAGGAAGCGGTAGTTACACTCATAAAATTTGAAACAAGGTATTTTGCCTTGAAATAAGCAAAATAATCTGCCAGTGGAACAAGTGAAAATTTTCTTGATAATATTTCTTGGAATAAGAAATATATACTCAAACCTTAAAATAAGCAGGAAAAACTTGTTCTTTGCTATATTTTACTAGTATTGTGAAGTTTTGTGTCTCATTATAAGTTTGTGATTCTCAAAATTAGTTTCCCCCCCTTATTTTCTTAAAAGAAGTTACTGTATCTCACTGAAATTTTACTTTTTAATCGATTACATCTTATATTAAGCATGATAAGATATTTGGACAAGAAATTAGAAAAATGCACTTCGTAAGATTTGGAGTTTTTGCAGTGTTTGAGTAAAACGTCTCCAGGAGGAAAACTGTTTGGTCTTCGCAAGGGTAAGTGTTTACGCAACGCGGGCGTTAGGAGACTGCACCTCCCGGCTGAAGGCGGAGATTTAAAATCCACTTTCTCAAGCGTTGTTCAGTTAATTTTCTGCATTTTTCACCTTTGTGAATGACAACTTTAGGTACTCTAAAAATATCAGCATCCTTCTCTCTGTTACCTCGACTTCAGCAACCATAAACTTCACAAAACAGGGGCCTTTTCCAGGATAATTTAATTTAACGGGCTACTTTGCTACCTGCCTTCCATCTGCACTTAGAATGCTGTTGTCTTAGCAACATGACGTAGGGTGCAACCCAGCTATTGGTTGGTTGACCTCAGTTCTCTGACAGGACAATCAGTGGCCGTTCTAG
Source organism: Craterocephalus eyresii (assembly GCA_037177035.1). Classification (NCBI taxonomy): domain Eukaryota; kingdom Metazoa; phylum Chordata; class Actinopteri; order Atheriniformes; family Atherinidae; genus Craterocephalus; species Craterocephalus eyresii. The sequence continues at coordinate 15,366,933 of JBBBVT010000005.1, read as the reverse complement.
ACCACCTTTACAGGGGGGGCCAGGCGGGGGCCAGCGATTTTTCAGAGGGGCACATTAAGGGGTGGACGAACAACCCAAAAGACAGCGGGCACGACGCCCACGGACCTGGTGACACTTGGCTTTAAACATTTTGCCAGATTTGGAGCCTTCCAGGCAACATCCAGACTATAACAGTGTTAATGAGGGAGATGGTTGATGTAGAGAAAACGCATGCTTTATCAAACTGCCGAGCAGGAGGAAAATCCAGTGAAGGCAGCAGCACCACTGCACCTCTGTCTCAATTTTTGTAAAATATAGTATCATAAAAGAATTTGTTTTTAGGATCAGTGATGATCCAGGTCGGAAAATGTTATTTAGCTTCTTATTTATGTAGGCTGAATATTGTAGCTACTTATATCAGCTTTAGTAAAGTTCTATAACATTACATTTCTCTCTTTTTTAGCCAAACAATTTAGAAAAAAACCTGATTCACAACATTTGATCTGATGAAAGATAAATGCTGTAAAAAAAAAACACTTTGAGGGACATCCTTTGTATCCCTCATGGTTCTTACCTCAGATTGTCTAATAATGGGCTTTATGCACAACTCAACTACTTCCTG
>JBBBVT010000005.1:15349043-15359306 GCA_037177035.1 Craterocephalus eyresii | reverse complement strand
AAAATAAAAAAAAATTCTATCTGAGGTCTTTTTAGTCCCTAAAACCACTGAAGATCATCTATGTGTATTTACTGTTTATTACTGTTATTTGTGCATCGTAGTCTTGTTCTATGGGGTAAATTTAGATTAAAATAATGGAAAAGATCTCAACTGTGTCAGATCTATAACATACGCCCCTGATGTGTTAGGAAAGTGAAAAAATGTTTTTACTCAACAGCTTACAGTAAAAAGATCATTTTAAAATGTACTACGACAATAGACATAAATAGTTAAGTAATCCCACATGTATCCATCAGCATACAGGATTTTCTCCTGAATAAATGTCACAATAGTGAAATGTATTTAGTTACTTTTTCTTAAAACAAAGCTGATGAAAATGAATAACCTGGAAGTTTTTGTAATAAAAAATAAAGTTGTGTGGAAGTGAAATTGAACCAAGACTCACCTTCAGAGTCCAGATTGGTCCTGTTTGCAGACAGAATGCGTCCACACGAGGCAACGGCGCAGTAGAAGGTTCCAGCATCGGGCACTTTCATCGGCAGGTTGTACACACAGGTGTGTGTTTGTGTATCGCTTTTCTTCTCACACTCATCATTCCTGCCTCCGCTGGTGTAAATGAGTCCTGGACTTATTTCATTCATATTGCTGGTTGCTCCACTCCATCACAGCTCCCAGCATGCACCGCACAGCTCAGGCTCTCAGAAAACTCTGGCCCCACGTTCTCAGACTCTGAGCGAAGGACCAGAGTCTGGATGCTCGAGCCTGAACCTCTCACACTGACGGTGATGCCTTCGCAAAATTGAAATTCATGTAAATCACTGAGAACGCAGTAGAACGTAGCCGAGTCTGATGCTCGCAGGTCGGAGATCCTGAGCGTCAGCTGTTTGTCTCCAGTTCCCCGAGAGAAGCGCGGGCTCTTAAATTCATCCGCAAACACGCTGTTATCAGTGTGCTTGTAGAAGGTGGACACCAGTTTGGGGCTCCTTCCCAGGGCTTGTTTGTACCAGTAAGCCATGACTTCCACACCACCCTGACAGAGGCAGTCCAGAGACACGCTCCCTCCAGCATGAGCGGAGGGATGGGCTGAGGAGGAGACCAGGAGAGAAGCTGTGATGTGCATGAAGATGCAACAAGCTGACCTCATGGTGAGGAGCTCGCCTGTGATCCCCACCAGCAGACATGTGAGTTACACAGCTCCCATCACGCTGCACATGCTCTGATGATTGAGCTGCATCTGTCTGGTTGCTCCACTTCTCACACAGAGGACGGCGCTCCACCGGCCAATCAGAGGGAAGTACCTCCCTCTCCACTTTTCCTCTTTGAGGGGAGGGTCATGGACATCCAAAATACTGTGAAAGGTGATGAAAAGTGTCCTAAAGAGGAAACTCAGCTTAAAGATGCAGCTTGAGCCGGTCCAGCTCGTTGGTGGCAGGAGACTTTCTGCAGCCTCCGTACGCAGCGTAAAACTGACTGGTTTGGAAAAATAAACACTGACACTTAGTAAGTCATTTTCAACTATAAAGTTTTTAAATTTAAAGGGACAGTCTGTAACTACTTTGGCTTTCAATGTGGCTTTATTTGCAAAAATCAAGCATTACTTTAATAAAAGCGTATTTTATCTTCATTTAATCCCAATCATATCCAAATAAAAAGGTTATCGTTATTTATTAATACGGTGCACGCTACTGGAGGCTGCCATGTGGCATCACCATATTTGAATAAATGAAACGGGACAAACTTGTTAGCCCTTCGATTTTTTGTGTGAATGTGTTGTTGGAGGAGGAAGTGAAACAAGCAGCTGACCACAGACCGTTCAACTTGCCTTTTTCCATGAAAGGGAGGAGCATCCCCAGAAGAGGGAAATATAATTACCAAGGAAAGAAAAAAGCATTAATAACCGAGAAAAAAAGTGTTTACATTGGTGTAGGTACAAGATGGAGATCATTCATGAGGGAAAGGGACGTGAAAACTGAGGCAGAAGTTGCAGCTTTCTGCTGCAAATGATGGACATTTGCTCCCATCATTTACTGGCACTTTTAGATAAAATGGTAGAAACGTTAATCTTTTAGCCTACAGTGGAAAAGCGCCATTGCTACGGTTACAGCACCGACAGATCTACTAACTCTGCTTTGACTGCCTTGACCAGCCCTACTTCGTCTTCTCTGATCCTGTCTGAGTCTACGGGTCATGAAACTGATTAGACAACCTTGTTTTGTCATTCTCTCGTTCATTCTAATGGTTGGTAATTAAAGCTACATTCATCTGGAAAAACATTTAATAGCGGATACATGTCCAATGTTTTCTTTTCTGTCTCTTTTAGTCACATGACACACACAGGAGTGAGTTCTGGATAAAATGAGCAATGATGTGAGTGCAGGAGGAAATACATCTGGTGCATTCTTTGCTTGCTGGGCTGAAGTTGTTCGGCTGCCTTTGCCAAACCTGTGGGAAGATGCTGCTACTACTACTACTGTTCCTGACCATGCTAACGGCTGCTTCCCCGGCACTGACCCAACAAGACCTTCCTCATCCTCATCAGGAGCTTTGGTGTCTTACATACAGGGGATTTTTGCACACTATCCTACACCTGAAGTTCACTACGGGCAGGTGATGTGTAAGATGAGTGGGACCTCTAGACTTAATGCTTAATAGGAATGGATTCTTACAAAATCAGACATTTGAAACAGATCTAAAAAGTCTGTGAGGACTCCTATCCCAGATGTAAAAGTCTCAGACTATCTGTATCAGCTCCCTTATACACAGTTTTACATAAGTTAAAGGGACATTCTTTGTAACTTTTGACTTTTAGAAATATCAGCCGATTGTGAGTAATAACGGATGATTTCTGGGGTCTGGGGTGCTGTCCGTCTTTTCAGGGGCCGATCCGTCTCTCGTTGATCATGTGACCTGCAGAGCTTTGCATTAGGCTCCCCCTCTAACACTCGGGCTCTGCTTTCTGCTACTTTGTCCTCATCTTACATCAAAAGTTTGTCATGGCAGAACAAAGTAAGGAGGTGGAAACGGTGCCTGAGGAGACCAGAAAGAGAAAGACTGTTTCAGTTTGATGGAAGTCACAGGTAAAGCCCCCCTAGTGGCCTAAAGTTACGTGGTATCCCTTTAACATTTGGAACCAGCCAAAGTTGCTGAAAGACCAACATGATGCTGCGTACGTGTGAGATGTGGAAGGCAGTGATGATCAGACACTACCCACCTGCAGGGAGGAGCACGATTCAGGCTCTTCTTCTATGTTCAGTGTTAAAATGACTTTTTACCTCCATTGGGGTCCCTGTCCCACTGAGCTGACCCAAGGGGTGGAGCTTGACACCCTGCAATATGTTGAATGGTCCACCGAATCATCATTTCCTGTGCAACTCTGCAGTATTAGTGGGAACAACACCACGCTGAATCATTTTGTAAAACCTTTTTGTTTTGCTACATGCTGAAAAGAAAAAAGACTGCGGTTTCTGCGTCCCATTTTTCTTTGTTATAATTCAAAATTCATGAATGAACCATCCATGGCTATCGAGCTGTGCCCTGCCTACCATGTGGGGGTACAGTTAGCTGCACAGACCGGATCAAACTAGTGTGAGGCAGAGGAGGATGTTTTATTTTAAAAGCTTTTGTTTATTTTTAAAATCTTCACTTTATTGTGTTTTTTTTTCTGAGACCGGAGGTAAAACTGTTGTGTGCTGTTATGGTATAAATACATGAACTTTCAGTGGTGTCAGTTAACATACGATGGCGTGTTGCAGTCTAATCTTCTGCTTCTACTGCTAACATGCATTTGCTGTTCAGTCTGCAGATATTTGGCTGATTTCAGGCAGCTGCTTTCATGAAATGGCGCTACTGTGGCCTGGAAGCCACAGGCCATCTTCCTGCACCTGAGCGAGGACTGAACTTTCCACCAGCGGAAATATGCTGACTTTACTTCTCACCTTTGCCACCACACCACAGAAACAGAAATCAAGATGCCGAGAAGTGGCTGAAAGTTACATCCTCCACTTCTGTTCCTGTGTGTGAGAGGTCTCAAGAGAAAAGCTGAGTGTTGCATTGCACATACATTAACCCGTAAGGACTAAAGCTGAAGAGGCGTGATTGATTTATTTAAAATAAATCCGTTTATGTTTGCACTATGACATTTACAGCTGAGTTCAACAGCAATTGGTTAAATGGAAATAATTTGAAAACTCACACACTTATTGACTTGAGGACTGTACAGTGTGTGCTGTGTTAGTGACATAACAGGTCACACCACTTCCTTCCTTTAACCCTTTCAGCCTTTTTTTTTTCTTTTCGCATCGACTTTAAAACTAAATAACCATAATGAAATGAAGGCATCACAGGGTCTGTATGCTTTTGGAGTCTCAGTGAGAAATACTTTGTGAGACTTGTTCCGATGTGTAAATATCCATGAATGTGTTGCAGGTGAAGGATGAATAAAAGGCAGGTAGCACACATGAAGAAGTTTCCGGTTTGCCTTAAAACAGCTTGAAAACAAACATTTCAGGATGAAGGTCCTGCTGGAGTGATGCAGCTAAGTCTTAATCTCAGTAAGTGGACGTTATGTGTGCCAAGGCCAACTCTGACAAGTGAAACAGAACAAATCTTTTGATGCTTTACTTCATTATCTGGTTTCCACATCCTCCAATAAGAGGACCTCGGGTTTCACAAGGTTAAGGCAGGATTTTTTTTAACCAGTCGTTAGATCCTCGATCTTACTGGTCAACCAGAGTAACGGGGTGTAAAAAAAAGAGAAATAAAAGGCAAAATGCATTACTTTTTCTTTTGGTTATCTCAACTATATATAACATTTAAGTTCATATATAGTACTGCAGAGCTTCCGGCAGGTGAAGCTGAATCTTCTCAGTGTGACCAGATAAAAGTTAAAGCATGATGGCTGAAGGGGTTCCACAGGGATCCTGCTCCAGATGTGGCTTGTGTTGTTTGATGGCTGGACGGAGCAGAGGGCCTTATATCTGGGCTTCTCCTCAGTGTACATCCTTGTTCTTTCTGCTGCATGTTGGCATGGCAACCACGCATCGGATCCCAGACCCACCCTAACTGAAGCAATCAGTGGACAGAGGACAGAAGAAACACATGAAAATATCCTAAGAAGAAGCAACCTTCAAAAGGCCTGGAAAACTATTCCTGAAGATGTCTTCTCCAAATGACAGGAATACTTGTTTAATAGGGTTCAGAATTCAAAGCATGCTGAACGTCATCCGAAATACCAGGAGGCACCCAAATTCAGTTTTTGATCCTGTCTCTGTACTACTGCCATACTACAATGTATTACAGTGGCCTACTTCTTCTTTTTGCATATCTTATTTGTGCTTATGCCCTTTTTATGTTTGGAGAGTTAAAAAAAATTTTTAATTGTTTAGAAGGACAAAATTCCTCAGCATTTTATTAATGGTCATAATGTCTCTGACTCAAGCTGCATTCATCCAGGGGAGCCCTTACTTGCTAAAAGAGAATAGTTTCCGTGGCCAAAGCACTAAGGTGGAAGGTCAGACTCAAGGTCTTACTGCAAACTGTAATTCTACACTCCTCCGTAACAGAATCTAGATCATGCTGTGTGTGACTGCTGGCTGCTGAGTGGATGAGCTACAATGTTCTGTAGAGGCAGAATCCTCAGGATCTCATGAAAACCTTCCTCAGAGTTTCTGCTCCATGGTGACATGACAGCATCACAGCTGCTGCATCATGATGAGAATCTCGCTGTGGTGGCTGTGGAGCCGCTGGAGTCCAGTGGACTCATCATCATGTTGGAGATGATCTGAACCCACCGCCATGATAGCAAGGAGACCACCAGCAGGCTGAAGCTGGATGGATGGCAGAGAAGAACTAACAATGTCTGCTGCTTACCACACATTTCCCCTGTAAACGTGGCTCCATTTAAACAGGAAATACAACTTTTCAGAATGGGACTTAATTACAAGAAGCTTCATGAAAGCAGAATAAATGACTAAACACAAATTTCTTTTTGTGGTTTTTTTGTTGTGTTGATAATTTAATTCATAGAAAGGGGGCAGCCATTTGTCATCATCTCAACACGCCTAGACCAGAGGAAGATTTACAGCTTTATGTTGGAGTAGAAACATTCACTCCAGGTTGGGTCTCTCTGTCTTCTTGATCTGTTGGTCAGGTTGCCATGCCGGTAACCCTGGAAACAGAGTATTTCTCAGCCACGTTTGAGACCAAAGTGTGAACAATGGAGTTGTTTAATATTCACCTTTCCATCAGCTGGGAGGAGAGCGCATGCTGCTGCTTTATACTCTGATGGAAAACACTGAGAAGTTAGTTTACTGAGGGCTAAATGTTTAGTAGAAGCAGTAAGATGAAAGAATACCTGAAGGTTTGCAGCTGCTGGGCTTGTTCATCATGCAGATGGAGAAAGCCAGTAAAACATTCAGGATGGAGGTGAAAGCCAGGCCTGCTGACCAGACATGAAGCCCTTCGTGCTGATCTGCAGAGAGACAGGAAGCAGACACATCGTCTCTGTTGTCCGGAGTTTAGTTTGGGCCGTTTTTAAACTGAAGATGAAGCGTTACCATGCATGAAGTCCAGTTTGGTCCCGTTTCCAAACAGGATGTGTCCACATGAGGCAACAGCGCAGTGGTAGGTCCCAGCGTCGGACTTGTTCGGGTCCTTCATCGACAGGTGGTTTGTGAGTGGGTATTTCTCTCACACTGACCGTTCCTGCCTCTGTTGCTGTAGATGAGTTCTGGTCGGGATTCTCCAGAGTTTCTGAACCAGTAAACGCTGTGTTTTCCATCACAGGTCCCAGTAAGTACCGTACAGCTCAGAGTTACTGATCCTCCTGACTGGATACTCGCAGATTCTGGTTGATGGACTAAAGCTTGGGTGCCAAATCCAGAACCTCTTACCCTGACTGTAAAACCCTCTGCAAAGGTCAAGATTGCTCTGTAGCAAATGGCACAGTAGTACGTAGCCGAGTCTGACAGCTTCAGGTCGGAGATCTTTAAATGATGTGAACGGTTTTTAACATCAACAGTAAAGCGTGGATTATTTCCGAATTCATTATGAAGAGTGAATTTTGAATCATAAACATAGAACTCAGAGATACGCCTTGGACTCTGCCCCAGAGTTTGAATGTACCAGTAAAGCCATGCTGAACCAGTCACTTCATAAAGACACTGCAAAGTCACGTTGTCGCCAACATCAGCTGTTATGAAACCGCTTACTTGATGAACAGATGAGGACCCTGTCAGTCGGGCTGAAGAGAAATCAGGATAAAAACAAGCAGAACTTCATGAGTTCAGAGCAAAGCTGCGTTTTTGGAATAATAATAATAACACAACTCACCCTTTTCCGCTAAAAACCAGCAGGTCATAGCGAAGGCAAACTGGGCGGGAGTCATCGTCTTCACCTTTTCCAGTTAAATGAAAACAAGTCTGATGCTTTCTCTGCTCTCTAGAGCCAAGACCGCCTCTGATTGGCCAACCTGAGTGACACCATGTCCTACTTAGGACACAGTCACATGTTCACACGTCTGCTGCCTCACAGGGCAAATTAGGCATATCTAAGCTCTTTGTCTGCTCATTATTTTATCATTAGAGCTAAAACAAAATGGATTTATTAACAATTTGAATAATAATATAAAATATAAGAAAGTTGCTGGTTCGACACCGTTTCTACGAAATATTTTTCTCTGGTCCGTTGTTGCATCTTGTGTCCTTTGTTGTGTCATGGCTGTGTGTTAGTATCAATAGTGTTATCTTAAACATTGACAGCGACCCATTCACTGTTTGTGGTTGTTTTGGTGGCTTTAGGTGGTCTCCCCCCCAACTGTGCCCCATATCCTGCAGAGACAGAAATCTTGAACAAAGAAGGACTCCGAGAGCGCAGACTTCCATCGCACCACCCAGCAGCCCACCCAGTGTCACTACATTTAAAACCTTCTGGATCAGCAGATCCAAAATATCAACATGATCCGGGTCAAACAATGCGGGATTATACTGTAACATCCAGCATGACGTCATCTTTTATTTATTATTATTTAATTATCTTTTTTTTTTTTTTTGACAGCGATTCTGGCCATTATTTTTTTAATTAGAAGCTCTAATAGGAAAAAGATGCCTCCCACCTTATAGTGAAGATTCCCTTGAAACACTCCTGTATCGTGACGATGAAACGGCTCGCTCCTATATTTATTTTATTTGTTCATTTCAAACTTATTAGAAATAATAAGGCCTCTGTACTCACGGCTCCAGCCTCTTTTGAAGCTAAAGTCCTAAAAACATGGTCTGAACATCAACTTAACCAGCAGTTCTGAAGAACACAAAATACAGGAGAACCTTCACAAAGGTTCTCTATCAGCCAGATTTCAAGCTCAATTTCTTTAACACCAGATTAGTTCGCCCAGTCTTGAAGCTCTCATATAGAACTACAATTCTGCAAATTCGCCCAAACCATGTCCAGCCAATCATATGTAAGATGACAGAGGCTGAACCAATCATACAGCACGTCATCAGTAGGCGTAGGGCCCCGAGCCGATCTGACCCCCGCATAGATCTGCTGCTGTACCCACTCCCGCCACGCGCATCACACACAGCGCGTAGGGCCCCAATCATAGAGGTGATCATGAAAAGCTCTGTATAACATGTCGGGGTGTTTTCATTTGGGCTATCTGACTTCAGACATCATGAGCACCACCGCAGGAACGTAAGACCAGAGTGATGGTTCCCCCATCATCTCCTGAGACTGGTCTGACTGATGTCCGATGTGATGTCAGCGCATGGGCAGATCTGCTTCCGTGGTCTGATTTATTGTGAGCAGGGGAAGGGAAGGGGATGGGGAGGGGAGCGGAGGCTCCACGGTCACAAATGGCTATTTCGACCTTCCTTGATGGCTCTTAATATTAGAAATATTAAAAGTAGAACTATTTTTCTTCTCATTATTTTGGAAACTTTTCAAAAGGTACATAGTGGCTCTAACAGAGTTTTATTTAGCTGGGCTGAGTGCACAAATGGCTCTTTGAACTGTAAAGGTTGATGACCCCTGGTTTAGGATATTGAGATATTTAAAGGCAAATAAATGATAATTAATCTAATATACAGTATTAGCTCATATAAATACACTGTATGTCTATTTATAGAAAAGGTCTGATGAATGGGTTAACAGTTAATAAAAAAGAGTTTGCAATAATTTATTTTCTAAAATAGCCTGTAACTTGCCTTTTAACTTTAAAATTTACTTAGCTTCTCAATTTATTTAGTTCATATTTCCAAAGTTCATTGTTGCACACTCCACACATTTCTGTGCTGGTGTTGCTGGTGTTCCTGCCACATGGTGGATCAGACAGTATCTCATTAACCAGGTTAATAGATGAGCTATAACCACGTTGTGACCATGTGGTATTTTATTATTATTATTTTCCTCTCGTGTGTTAATGCATGCCACTCTGGCTTTATGTAGCCTAACTAACAGCGCTTCATGTGCAGTAATGCTGTACAATAAACCATGTGCTCATATGTAATAAAGTATAGCTAAATTACAGTGTTTGTAGGCCAGATGTTTAATTATGCCGTTGTTTTGTTGACTCTATAATCTGTTTATAAGGATGGGCTTTGCCTCAAATATTTTATATTGAGATATCACAATGGGAAAGGCTGAAGAAGTAGCAATAATTTCTGCTACTTTCTGTCTGTTCAGTGCTCTCATATTTACAATGTTCCAAGAGAGATAGAAGGAGTTAATACATGTTATAACTTAGGGTGTTGTATATACCAAAAACTTGGTTAGTTTATGACTAGAGAGTGGGAATTGAAAATACAACAAAAAGGAATCAAAAGTAGAGCCATAATGGACCACTTTAAATTGTCCCAGTGTCTCTGTTGAAAACTTCTTGGTAAGGTACCTCACGCATGTGTACTTAGTGGCTATGCAAGCTGCTATTAGGCATACCTTGTGCATTTCTGTTGTTTTTGGGAGAGTGTACTGTACTGAAAAGCATTAATTTAATGGTTTAAGAAGTAAATTTGCATTAATTGTTTTGAAGCACTAACATAAGCATATGTTTCCCAATGTGATTGAGTCAAAGCTTTACATTGTAAGAAAAAGTTATTTTAGGTAATGGTAAAATGTAGTAAAACTGTAATTGTTGTTATTTTGTTTATTAAAACAATTTATCTAATATTATGTACATTTTACATCCTGTGTAACAGTGGTGGGCCGTCAGGGCCAGCAAGGCCTTCTCTGCTGGCCTAAAAGTATTTCTGCCCATACTCAGAAAATTAA
>JBBBVT010000005.1:15084797-15100774 GCA_037177035.1 Craterocephalus eyresii | reverse complement strand
ATTTTTGACATGGGTTGTAACATTTATTATGGGTCCTAATACTATATTATGTATGATATGTACTAATACTTTTATCATTGTTCTTGTTATATTAATATATAAAAACTTTACAACAATTCATCAGTTGAACCGTTGAAAACTTAATTTTCTCTCTGCTCATGCGCGTTTTGGCTCATCTCATCACGGATTGCTCTGTCTCTCTCTCTCTCTCTCTCTCTCTCTCTCTCTCTCTCTCTCTCTCTCACGCACACAGACGCGCGCGCGCGCGCACACACCCCTCAGCGAGTCGGTGATCTGGCTGCGCGCGCCTGTCTGCCCCGTCAATGAGCGGCTCCGCGCGCCGTCTCCAGCCGTTGGTCCTCTCCGCTCACATTAACGCGTTTCTGCTGGACTTCATCTGGTTTCCTCCTCGGTCCGCAGCTGGGATGTTCTAGCAGGGACAGCTGTCCCACTGCTCCCAGTACAGCTCCCAGTACCGCTGCCTCAGGAGGCATGGACAGGATCGGGGTGTCGTTCCTGGACCCGCTGGACGATTACGAGCTGATCCACCGGATAGGGTGCGGTACCTACGGAGATGTGTTCAAGGTAAGAGGGACATGCTCACGAGCAGAAAAATGGTATCTGTGTACGAACTGTTCACTTCCTGTCAACAAGGTGATTCCGTCTTTCTCTCACCGCCTGCTCCAGAGAAAATACCTGCCCTCGCGCTTTATTCTGGGCCGGGTGAGGTTTTTATGAGTTACAGCAGGAATATCCGCTGTTTCACATTGAAAAATGTCTGATTATAAACGGGAAAACTCACGTTAGGAAAGTTTTAGGTCATGCTAAACTCAGAAGAATCACGCATTTCTGCTCAGTTTGCGTGTCAGGATGCAAACATCCTGTTCTGCCAGAGCCCTCCTGCGATGTGCAACATGCACAACACATGCAACACTTTCTATTATCTCTGTTTTTCACTGTTTATGTTTGTAAATATCATGATCGGTAAGAGCAGAAATAAAACTGGTTGTTTCCTTGTTTTCATGTAGACTGACGACTAAACCAAACATGGTCTGCGGAAGGAAAGAGATGCGGTCGTTCAGATTTATGCTTTTACAAACTATTCAGGCAATATTATTTAACCCTTTAACTTTCACACTTAGACAAAAAAGCAAGAGAGAAAATTTTCTGTGTTTTCTCTTTTATTTTGAACAAGAAAAATATGAATTAATACTTTTTAGCAAATAGTTGAGATAAATGTTAAGTACTGACAGTGCAATGGTCAAAATCTGAACCAGCAACGGGTTAACAAACACTTTCCTTTGGTATTACATACCCAAACCAATTGGTAGAGATGGTTTAGGTAGGTTTATTTAATCAATTATTTACTAAGATTCATGATAAACACTTAAAATTTTGCTCTATCAAATGGTAGAACAGGATGACAAAAGGTTAAGATTTTTATTATTTTAAGTAAATCTTTCTTTTTTCGAATCTAAACCTTCATGTAGAGTCTTGAACCCTGAAGGTGTCCGATTATGAGACTCAAATTATGTAAAATGAATGTATCAGCAGATATAGCAGCAAAAAGGTCGACCAGAAGAAGAAAACAGGATTTATTAGTGAAAGAACTTTGTAGAAATAACAGCCAGATCCGCAAAGGCCAAGACTTTTCTCATCCCCACATCTTTCTATCAAGTCTTAGAAACTATTTCCATATTTCCAATTTATGATGCATCACAACATCAAGAATATATTCATATTAAAACAGGGTTGCATCCATACCAGTATCAGTACCAATACCAAAGTCAATCGATACCAGGAACCAATCCCAATTTTTAACGCATAAAGTTTATTTTCACTTGAAATTTTAGTTATGTTGTCATTTTTATTTATATTTTATTTATTTCACCATAATCACAAAAAGCAGAGAAGAAAATAAAACATGTCTTCCAATTCATTGCAATTTTCTAGTGCGGTAGAAGTATCGGTATCGGTACTTGGTATCAGCAAGTATTCAGATTCAATTATCGTACTGGTTTGGAAAAAAGTGGTATTGTTGCATCCCTGTATCACAAGGAAAGGAAGTGGGCCGAGTACAGATCCCTGTGGGACGCCTCTAAAGTGCATCCAATCTGAACGTTATTGGCACTGAAACACCAGAAACTGTTTCCTTTTTTAGACTTTTCCCTCATCTCCAGATGTTCCTGCTCCTATCTCCCTCCTCTCCTCTCTAAAGCAGCTCCAGCTCAGCTTCTTGGCTTTATTCCAGCCATAGAGGACCAGGAGCTTCTTCTAGAACTTTCTGCTCACTGATCGATCTTTGGCTGCTCCTGATTGGACGTTACCCTCAATCTAAGCTCTCTGATTGGTGGAAAGTTTAATTCCTGGGGTGTCTTCGCAGCATAGCAGTGATAGTGATGAAGATGTGGTAAATAACGGTGTTATCATGGTGGATTTACCTCCTCTGACACCAGAAAATGACTCAAGCGATTCAAATATCCATGACTCCACCACAATTTTCTCCCATGGACGTCGTTCCTGCAGATTCTGGCAGCAGCAAAGCGTTGCTCTGATGATACGATGCATTACGCTGTTAGCTGGTCTGTGTGTGGAAGGCAGGGAGAAAAACATTTTTACTATTATAAGCAGTGTTTTTCTGATGTTCTATGTGTAATTGATGCTTTATTGATGTAAATAATGAAATTCATGTTATTTCTGAGAGTGTTGGTGTGTTCCGTGTGTGTTTGAGTTGATCTTCAGTAACAAGTAGTCAGGTCCACGTCCAACCTTTAAAACCAGACAGCAGATCTGTCCTCATGTTCAACGTCTGCTGCACCTTCACTTCCTGCATTCTCCGTTTCACTTTCAACATCTCCTGTAACACAACGGCTCTGCTGCAGCTCAGGTGGTGCAGCAGTGAAAAACGTCCCCTCTGTTTAAAGGCGCACTGCTTAGGGCTGGGCGATATGAACCAATTTTCATATCTCCACAATTTTTCCTTAATTACGATATACGATATATATCTCGGTAGAAATTGTTTTGGTCAAGTAAACAAAGAGACGGTTCAAATTTATGTTCTTGAGTGCTAAATGCACTTTAATCAAGGATCAGAAGCACATTTCCATTAAAATATTTGACTGAGATCAAAGCAGATGTGTATTAGAATAATAGAAAGCGCTTTAAAACGACCTTAACGAAGATACAGTTGTGCAAAATGCTAAAAAAAAAGAGATATTTTTAACTCAAAACAAACGATATTCCCTTATTCTATATCTTGTGTGACCAAGTCTCGATATATCTGAAAACTCGATATATTGCTCAGCTCTAGCACTAAACTTTTGCCATTTTCTCAGCGATGCGCCCCCTGTTGGCGGCTAGTTTTGCATTTATGCTGCATGCACCGTAAGCTCTCTGCAGACTGTGAAAAAACGTCTTTTCTTGACAATTGTTTTAGCTCTTTCTCTGTCTCTGCCTGCCTTTTGTTTCCTTCGATAATGTTTCCTAACGTTTCTTTGCTGAATCCACCATGGTGCGTCTTTTACATCCGCTTGCTAGCAGATGATGCATGCTCAGAGGGCTGAATTTATCCGATTTATTCATGATGACTCCAGAAATCTACACAATAGATGTCACTGTGAAAGTTTTAAGGCCGAAAAGGTTTAGGAATGGGTCTAAAGGAATATCATCGGCCCAGTATCGTATCGGCCTTAAAACTGAACACTCGCTGATATTTAACCGATCAGACCGCTGTTTGGTGATGAACCCACATGAGGTTTTTCCCCCCTTTCTTTTTCTCTCTTTCTTTCTTTCTTTCTTTCTTTAATTTAACTTTTTTTTTACCCGCAGGCATTGAAGCGTCAGTAGACTGCGTTCTCTGTGAATATATATATATATATTATTCCAGGATAGAGTGCGCATATCCAAATAGTTTTGTTTAAACAACCGTCATAAACTTGACTTGTTATACAGAACACTAGTTATTAGTATTTTTCTAATTGAGCATAAGGGACGAATATTACATCATTTATTTTTCAGATTTGATATCAGCATCAATATCAGATATTGGATATCGGCCAAATGAGTATTAAAATATCGGATATCGTGGTGCAGCAGTGAAAAAGGTCACCCTCACCCTGCCTTGGTTAGACTAATTAAACCTTCACATGGTTTTGCGATAAACTCTTGTTCACATTCACAGAATTATTATCATTCATCAGATTTTATTGACATTTTCTGATTATTTCTCCACAAACTAAAGGACAAGCAGGGTCTGCATCTCTCCGTCTGAGAACAGATGACCATCCTCTAATGGGAAAGCTCGGTTTAATGACGTACCGTCCTGCAGAGCAAAGGAAACCCCACAGACACACTGTGGCCAGTCAGTAGAGCCGCTGTAGCACAACGCTGAATCTGGTTTTAATGAAACCCACTAAAAACCCTCAAACCCTACAACTCTGCTATGTGTCTGTCAGTATTTCACACATTAGCCATCCAGCTTAGCTCTGCGTTTGCAGCTGTGGTTACGTCCTACCACAGCTAAAAAGCACCAAAACCTACGCCAGTCCTGAGAATGTAAACCAGTCTAACCAGACATGAGCTCTAACAGCTTCATTTGACGTTTATATTTATAGTCTGACTCTTAATCATTGTCTGACAGGATTTTTTAACTGGTTTCCATGTTGATAAAGTAACAAACAACCAATCAGACTGATTAGTCTCCCTGCTGCTGGTCTGCTCCTCATGGATTCTACTTAATGCATATTTTAATGATTTTTGACCACTAGACGGGGAAGTTTTCATGTTTTAGTTTTTAGCTCAATGCAGTTTTTAACTCTTAAAACTCCACCAGATCTCCCCGAGCGTTATCTTCCATCACCATCAGCGTCTCAGGAGTGAAGGTGTGTAACTCTGTGATGGATATCTTACCCTTTAGAAAGTTCCTGTCCCGTCCAGCAGGTTTCCATCTATCTGTTAAATCCACCATGATGATCCATGATAACACAGTTATTTATCACATCTTCATCACTATCGCTACGTCATCGCTAAGAGACCTCAGGAATCAAACTTTCCACCAATCAGAGACCTTTAAATTGAGGGTAATGTCCAATCAGGAGCAGTCAAAGATCAACAAGTAGTTCAGAAACATATCAAACTTTATTTATACAGCACTTTTCATTCATGAAGCATTACAAAGTGCTTTACATCAGAAAAACAAGAATTAAAAAAAAGAATAAGTATAAAAACAAAGGTCAATAGGTCAATTTACTTTCATAAAGGGTTAAAACTGGATGTTTGATACAGTAAATCACACATCATCTCATTTTCTTATATATTTTAGACATTATTTGGGTTATTTGACTCGGAATAAATAAATTAAAATGTTGTAGAGTTTAAATTTCATTGTAAAGTTCAGTCAAGCTTCTCGTGAGATTTGGGCCTGCTCAGCTGATAGCATCGCCTTTTTAACCACACGTGCATGAGTCGTGCACCCTCCTCAGTGAAAGCCATAAATGTCTGTGCAAGCAGAGAGAATATTTTTCATTCGGCGGCGTTTAAATAGTTGTTGCACAACCTTCATGTTGCTGCCAGCAGACCCAGGTTCAGACACATTTATAAAACCATGAGGAGGCAGAACCGACCCAGCTCACCGCATTCCTCTGTCATCGCCTGCAAGCAGACTAGATGCTGTCAGATTTACAGGCGCAGTGAATTACAGCTTGTTTACCAAAACTATTTAAAGAATCAAAGGTTAATAAATAAGAAGGCTGGAAAAGTTCATGAGCAGCAGTCTCTTGTGTGAAGGCCGAGTATGTGGCCTTCCAACTCCTCCTTCGCTGTAATGACGGTTACATCCTCGTATGGCCACTAGTGGGGGCTGTAACAGAAACGTGTCAACTCAGGGTTTTTCTTCCATTCGAAAAAAAACTTTAAATGAAAATTTGATACTGTTTCACAGGAGACAATTAGTAGAAAGTTAATTTCTTTGCGGTCAGCCATGTGTGGGAAGTAATTCTGAATCTGTGCCCACAAAATAATGGCTTAGTTTATTTATGGTTATAATGTGCAAGTAAAGTGAACATTTTAGATTTATATTACTTTAATTTCAATCTTTGGATGAATTAGGATGATATCCTGCACTCTCTCGCAATCATCCGTGGTGTCGTATTTAATAAAAGATGCTTTATTCAGGTGCTTAATGCTCACGGTTTGAATTGAAAGTAATATGCAGACATCCTGCAAGATATCCCACGAATATGTTATTTCGTTTCCACAATTTGGTAAACATGTCAGTGAAACAATAACACGTAGTCCCGACTTAATTATTCTGTTTCCACATTTCAGTAATTATGTTGATAAGGTTATCGCTATTCTGCCTTTCACCAGTGTTGAATAACTAGCTCTGCAGATAGCTGACAGTGTCACCAATAAGTAACCAGGAAGCGTCGTACTGTGTTGGTTCTTTTACTGGTTTAACTGAAAAACTGTAACACACAGACAGGAATGCATATTACACTGGTAGTATAGGTCTTAATAAACAAGAAAATACAGCTTAAAGACAAACTGAGACATAAAAACATGACAGGTAAATGGCAGTTAGCACAATATTAATTCATATGGAAAACAGCAAAAGAATGCGAATGTAGGCCTACTAACGTAATATATTACATAAACTATTGAACTGCACTCACTAAAAACATCTAAATTTGTACTCTATGGATTACCTAACATTGTATATTATTGAATACTTGCAGACAGATATTTTTATGAGCCAAAAAAGAGAAAACATGAATTTTCACCATGGAAACAGCTTAACTGAAACAGTTGAAACCAAACAAGTAGCTTCGGTAGCTCAAACCAATCAAAACATACAAAACTCAAAATACAAACTAGGAAGTTGTCAAAAAGTAAGCAGTGCAACCGCATTGCAATTATTTAGTTCCCACAATTTAGTAAACATGGCAGCAACTTCAAAACGCGTAGCCACAACTGATATAATTGTCACAAGTTAGTTAACATCGCAACAATTTTGTAACGCGTAGCCGCAACGTATTTATAAAGTTCCAACAATTAAGTAAACATCGTAACAACTTCTTAACGCGTAGCCACAGCCTATTTATTTATTTCCCACAATTTAGTAAACGTGCCAACAAGTTTATCTGTTCTTTTAGGTTCCACAATTTCGTAAACATTACGACTCTGTAATGTGTATCTCACACTTAGTTCCCACAATTTAGTTGCTTCCATGTTTAATGAATGAGGCCACGCTTTCGTAACGCGAAGCCAAGGCTTGTATATTTTGTTTCCACAATTTCGTGAATGTTGCAACAACTTACGCAACAGTTTCCGCGATGTTACCAGATTGACTTTACGCAGTTTCACACAAACGTGAGCTTCTGATGAAAAAAAGTTTCAGTCAAAAAAAGAAGTTAGCTGGACAGAGGAATGAATGATCGCAGAGATTAAATAAAACTAACTTACACGCCATTTTAGCTGTGTGACTTTACAATTTATTCTGTCTAAATTTGGAATTTTTAACATTAAACCAAAACATATTACAATATTACAGTTAATATTACATATTATATATTACAATGATGCTGGAGCATCGTTTACATCATTTAGCTGCAGTTTAATTTACGTTTTCCTAATTAAACCTGCAGTGTGTTGACAGAAGTGACGTTTCGGTTTCATTTGGCAGTCTGTTCATCAAATTTATTTTTTCAAATTTCCTTTACTTCCTACCAGCTCGTCTTCTGTGATGAAGATGATGCTGCTAAATTAGTTTAACTATTTATGATTGTTAGGGAAGAGATTAAGTACATTTTTTATTACAAGACAGATTTGACACATTTTACTAATCAGCTCTTTAGCAGAAAACCACTAAACTAAACCAAATTGTCCAGAGGAAGGTGTTGTTTGTTTGTTTTTTATAAAAGGAAAAATGTTTTTAAGAGAAAAAAGTAGATTTTCTTTTAATCTTGTGTGCAAGAAAGTTTTTTTGTTGTGAAATTTTAAAGAAAACAATTCAATTCAGCTTTATTGGTACATCACCAAGTCACAACAAATAAATCTGAAGCCACATGGATACAGTCCAGTTCATTATGGTCTGATTATAATCAAATTAAAACAAATATGTTATCCACATTAGTGCAGTTTCTGAACAAAGTCACAATGATGTTCATATAAACAGGTTTGGTATCGGCAGATATCCAAATTTCAAATATCAGTATCGGATTGGATCCCCAAAGAGGCGAATTGGTGCATCCCAGCATAAAATCCCTCCTTGGCTCAGGAAACGGCCAGACTGGATGAAATCTGCCGGCTGATCCTGAGCCTGTGATGCTGCCAACCTCCAGATTCCAGTTTAAACCACAGATGAGACCAGCTGACATGAATATTCTGCAGCATCTTGTTATGAATCCCACATCTGGATGTGTTTCAGCCGTGAATACGAGCAGCAGGAGCAAACAAAGGCACATTATCGCCTCCACTTCTCCTGTTGGCGGGATAGCCTCGTCTGCAGGAGTGCAGGGCTGAGCATGTGACCGAGTGGGTTTTCAGTGCACTTCCATTATACTGCTGAGATTCAGACGAAATTCTGCTCACAGTTTCTGTATCTGGATCCCTGTCATCAACCACAGACCCTTGGCTGCAGGAATCCCAAACTTCAAACTCAGCTTCAACTCCAAATCTTATAGTCAAACTATCCCATCATGCTTAATATAAGATATGATCAGCTAAAGAGCAACATTTCAATGAGATACAGGAACTTGTTATCAGACAATAGGGGGGAAGAAGTACTTTTTAGCACCAAAAACTCATAATGAAACACAAAACTTCACGATACTAGTAAAATATGGAAAAGAACAAGTTTCCAGCTTATTTCATGATCTTATAAGGCTTGAATATATTGTCTTATCCAAGATATCTCATGAAGAGAATTTTTACTTGTTCCAATAGTTTTTCTTTGCTTATTTCACTCAAAAATACCTTGTTTTAATGTTTTTTTAACTTATTCTTGGCCTTTTTTCCAGTGTAATTAGAAACGTCTCGTATAACCACTGGTTTGAACAGAAGGACTTGGCTGGTGGTTTTTCATTCTCTGACCCATGAAGTTCATCGTCAGAAGGCTGTGGGGAAATCTGATTTACTTCCAGCACATTTCATCTACAAAGTGCTTTATATAAAACTAACTGCGTTACAGCCATGGAAGCATTAGGAGGAGCACATTCAAAACAAACTTTAAAAGAAGTCAAACAACTTAAGTAAAAGCAGAAAACCTGAAATATAAAAGCTGTTATTGCGTAATAGTGTGAATGCCCCAATGCTAAACTGAAATGCTCAATAATTTAACCAAAATGCTGAAAGATGCTTGAAAAGAGGTTCAGGTGTTCCTGACAAGATTCCTGATGTTTTGGTGTAAAATATGTGTATGTAGAGCGAATGGTCTGGCCGTGAGAGGGAGAGAGACAGGATTTGCTGAATTTTTAGTGGCCCAAACTTAGAATGGAGCTAGAGTGTGAGACCGAAAAATGCAAAAAGCTGCTTTATTTAACTGCGATATTTCAAAAATGGTAAAAGATATCAAAACAAAAAGCCAATTTTGAATAGCCAAATTTCTTGTGACTTGTTTAAACTTTGAATGGTGTTTCTAGCTGAAAAAATGTGGAAGGAGCGGCGTTTTAAGCGAGTAGACATTTTTGTATGAAAAAGCTGAACCCCCATTGGTTTTGAATGGGGAAAAAAATGCTTAAAAGTTAAATATTTTAAAAAGTATAAAAGTTGAAAGTGAAATGCAAAAAGAGCACACTTCTGCTGAATTAGCTGAACATTTTGATACCAAAATGTTCAACTAAGAAATAAAAGGTATGGTGTGAGGAATTAACTGTTGTTTTAGTGAAAGGCAGCAAAATGATATGTTAAACGCTGATTTAAAGAGAGTGTCACTGGACCTGCGGGTTTCTGGGAGTTTCTCTGAGAAACTGAACGCTGGTTTAGTTCGGACTCTGGGAACATGAAGCAGACTGGACCCTGATGACATGAGGGATATGCTTGGTCCAGAACGAATGCATCTCTAGGGATGTAAAGCTGACAATTACTATGACTCAATTGGATTCAGATTATTGGGGTGACGATACGATTCTGTTTCAATTATCAATTCAAACTGGTCTTTATTCACAAAAAACCCTCTTTTTGTAACAGAGTGCCAATTACAGGATTAACAACATTCCTCTATAAGATGGAAGGAGGTTTTCAAGGATCATCAAGTGATTCAAAAGTTGAAAACAAACAGAAGCGATCTTTTGATAAATAATTGATTATTTATTTTTGCTAAGCCTACCTTGCAAACTTTTACATTTCTTTCTCACTAGCTTTGAAATCTGTCTGTTTAACACTTTAAAGTCTTACAATATCGATTCTTGGAAATTTTGGATTGATTCAAATCTTCACCTGCTAAGGTTGCTGACCCTGCAACCCGACCCGGGATAAGAAGCAAGAAACTGGTGGATGGACCGTTCACTGCTTTCTCAACTAACAGCAGGATTTTTAAGTCAATTCTTCGGACAAACAGGACGTAAAGATCTGAGGACTGGAGTTCTGCTCTTTCCTGGTCTTAGTGAGGCCTGCAGCAGCAGCAGCGGTCTGGACTAATTGCAGTTGTCTGATGGACTTTAAAGAGACCTGTAAGGACAGGACTGCAGTAGTCTAGTCAGGATAAATGCGGAGTCATCGGTCCGTTAATCCCCCTGATGGTCTTTAGGTGATAACAGGCTGACTTCACAACCGTCTGATGCTGAAGTTTAGGTCTGAGTCCAGGACTGCTCCTCGATTTTAATCTCTCTTTCTTGACCATAATAAAAAAGGGCCTGCCCAAACTTTTATTGGACCCTAAATAGAGTTTATTTTGGACCCCCTCCCCCCCAGCTGGTGTTTAAATATACCACACACTAAATGTAACACTCTCATTCATCTTCATTGTGTGGAGTTGGTTAAATCGTACTGGTGTTGGTTTTAACCTTGCTGGGTGAGCAAAGTAAGAAACAAAGTCTGGTATTAATTAGCATTTTTTAAATTAAGAGCATTATCTGTGTGTGGAATACAACCATAATGAAAATTATTGTTAAAAATTAAACTTTTGTGAGTTTTATCACAAATAATCAAATATTTCTTCTAAAAAACAAAAATCTTGATATTTCAAGTGCACTTCTTGCAAAAGGAATGGTTTCAGTTTACTGATGCCTCGGGCCGGCTCTTGAACTTGTTCAATTATTTTAATCAGTGGTTGGATGTGACTTTAGTCTCCTGGTGAGATGGTTATGTAGATTTGTGTGTCATCAGCGTAGCAATGGTAACATATTAACATATTCAGTGTTTTTTCATAATTTGAGTGAGAGGGATCATGTAGATGTTAAACAGTAGTGGCCCAATATCTAGCCTTGGGGAACTCCACAGGGTATTTTAGATTGCTCAGATGTATTTTAACCTGTTGACCCTAAATAGTCCATCTTTTAGATGGGACTCAACCCAATTTAGTACTGCTCCAGGAAATCCTACCCATTTTCCAGCTGGTGTAGATGATGTTCTAGGTCAGGGGTGGGGAACCTCAGGCCTCATCCTGCAAGTTTTCCATCCATCCCAGCTCCTACACTCCCGATCCAAACAGATGTTGGATCTATTCGATTTGATTTGAAACAGGTTGGATGGGAAACTTGCAGGAATGTGGCCCTCGAGGACCAGGGTTCCCCACCCCTGATCTAGGCAATCCAGTAGAAGTAGGACTGAAATGTTGCTGCTATCTTTGTTTAGGCTGGGGCTATTAAAAAACTTAACTAGAGCATTCTCTGGGCTGTGATGCAAACATAAAAACAGTTATTTAGTGTTAGGAAGATTTATAGAAACCATGAAACTGGTCCCAGAGTCCGACTGGTATTAAATGTAAACATTCCAGCGCTTGAACTCGATTGAATTGGACTATTTCCATAAAAGTTGGGGCTGGGTATCACTCCTTATTTCCTGAATTGATTTGATTCACAAGAGCAAAAATTTATTTGATTTAGATTCATTTCGATTCGAATCAGTATCGATTCATTTTCAGATATTCATGTCACATCAATATTTCTTGAATATTAGACATTCGCAGATGGCAATTTCTATGAAACACTGAAGCAAGCTTTCAACAGTGTGTATTTTATATACATTTAATATTCATGTTTTCATTAAAATGTCCAGAAGCACTGGCATGTCACATACTTAACTGTAACATTTATTTGTATAAATAACCAATGTTACATGTTAAACAGAATACAGTATTAACAGAAACACTACAGTAATAAAGACTAAATAAAAACTAAGCTTTCTTTCTGTAAAATTTATTTTTCGATTTTGGCATTTTATGAATCGATTATAGATTTTTTTATTTTTAAATCGATTTAAACTGATTAATCAATTTTTTTAAACCCAGCCCTAATTAAAGTTTATTACTCTGTTGTGAATCGATGCTGTTTGAATGAAACTGAATTTAAAAAGCACTGGCCCCAAGACAGAGCCTTGGGGAACTCCTCAGGTTTTTTCTGTTCTCTCAGATGTATAGTTATGTGTAGACATGTAGGAAACACCGATATTCTGTCAGATGCTTCTGATGCTACTTCCAGCAGGATGATGCTCCATGTCACACAGCTCATAGGAATTTTTCCAACATTTTGTTGTATCTATCACCCCAAGAATTAAAAAGGGGGTCCAAACCGGTACTAGACGGTGGTCCAGATAAAGAGGACGACCCCGTACTCCATATGGTGGGTGTATTTCTCTGCAGATTTACAGTAAATACGGTTCGGAAACTCAACTAACTGAAGTTCATATTACATGTCATCAGATGTAAAATCCCAAAGTTCATTAGTTCAGCTTCAGCAGATTTTTGGGTTCGGTGTCTTGGTTTCTTGGTTTTGGTGTCCGTGTTCTCAGATCACCTGACCTACTGTTTTATCTAGCAGAACTTTTGCTATTTCAGCCCTGGTTTCTGTTTCTAATCATCACACCTGTTCTGCTTTTGCTCTTCAGCAGAAATACTCGCTGGTTGTTTGTTCCCAGATCCTCTTCTGTGCAGACTGAGTCTGTGAAATGTAGCCTCAGCTTTCTGTTCTTAGCTGACAGGAGAAGCACCTGGTGGGGTCTTCAGCTGCTGGAGCCCATCTGTAATCACTGATTTTCTCTTCTTCAGACCAGTGCTATAAACCCTACAGATAGTTGTGTGTTAAATCCCCGATAAATACTCTTTTTTTTCACTCCAATGCTCTTTAAACTTCAGTAAGACGTCTTCACCATGTCTATGTGACTAGATGCTGCCATGTGATTGGCTGGTTAGATATTTGTGTTAACAGGAAGTTGAACAGATGGTTGAAAAGGACATGTTCTTATTCAATGAATAAATCATGCATGAATGTAGATTATAGATGCAACATTACATCAGCATTCAGTAAGAGCTTGTTGTTCTCATTATAAGACGAAACGGGCCTCTGAAAACATTTTCTGACTCAGGAGACGTCTGAACAAAGCTCTGTAGGGCCTCTGCTTCCTTCCCGGGCTGGTAAAACCTAGCTGAGTCTAATTTCAGGGCTGGAGGTGTAGAAACGCTCTCGCTCTAGTCACAGGAAGCTCTGAAGTGGAACAGGAAGGAAAGCAGGAAGTAAACGCAGCCAAGATAGGTTGTGTTGAGGTAAACGGCTGGTTTCATTGGTCGCTGTTTTGTTGTGGATACACACAGTAAAAAAAAAGGTCTGACGTCATTTCAGTCGGTGAATGGGGATGACTGATGTGTGCAGGAAGAACTGAGGATGTTTGAAACATACTCTGACTTCCTTGAAATAACATTCACCACTTTTGTACATTTACTGTCAGAGAAAAACATTTAACTTTTCTTTTTCCAACTTTTATCTGATATTTCAATGCGAATGAAAACCCCCAAAGTTTAATCAGCAAAATAATCTGGGACTAAATGCTTACATTACTACAGATTTATGAACAATCTGGTCCCAATACAGATAACCGAGGACTTCCAGTGGAAACATGATGGATTGTAGACATTTTTGGTTAACAAATCGATCTTTTCACAGAGTTTAGATAATACAAAACCAATTAAATCTATTGATAAGACTTTCTAAATACAGTCGTTTTCACAAAATCCTGTAGCTCAAAGTGATTTTCAGGGAAAAAAGAAATAAGCCAAAAAGTGTCAGTGTCATGTTTTCACACTGCAAACACACATAAGTCGTGTGGTTGAGCCAACATCTAACCTGTTATGACCCTACGACCTTAGGACACATGACCCCACTGCTTCCTGTGACCTTACCACCAAGAGGGAAGAAACAAAATCATTCCTGGACTTTCAGTTCTTTTCAGGGCTTTTCTCACTTTCTACAGTAAATCAGAGTCACTAAGGTACCTCCCTCCTAGGCTGGAAGGCTTTTCTGTGTCCCGCTGCATTAAAACAGGCAATGATAGAATAACAAAATACACAATTTACTAAATAAAATAGATAACAAGAATAAAATATTGGCAAAATAAAATACTAACTGAATACTTTAAATAGCTAAATTAAGATGTAAATATATATTCCTTCAAATAAAATCCAAGTTAAGAAGGTGTTTTTAGTTTTCAGAGTATGATTACATGGATGTGTCACTAGACCCTGTTTCATTTAAAGCCAGTTAATTACACGTGATTTCCTGTATATTATGTTTCACACAGTTTTGTAATTCAAAAAAGAAAAAAAGGAAATAAAATATTAATGAATACATCAACAGTCTAAAATAAAATAGGATAAATACAAAACTGAATACTGAGATTAAAGATAAATGAAAAAATATATAGGCTATCAGAAAAATTAAATAAAAAGTTTGGAAAATGGTGGGATTAAATGTGAATTGACTTTATGTTTGAAATGTGGCTTTTAGTTATGAAACCATGAATATTCCCGGCTGTTGTCCGGTCTTCAGGAAGGTTTGTTCATAAACATTGACCACTGAACTGGTGGGTTTTAGTTCCAACTTTAACAATTATTAGAAACGTGTAAATCCCTTAAAAACCAGTAAAATAATATTAAAATCTCTCCTGGAGCTGACAGGAAACCCGTTCAGAGACTTCAGACTGTCTGAACCAGGCCTGAGCTCCAGCTTTCGGGCCCCTGGGTGCCTCGGTGACAGGAACCAGAGCGGAGTGGCCACCACTAAAGCCCTGCTGATCTTTATCAAAACATTCCCAACACAGGAAATGTTTAAATGGTTGTTCTGGTTTAGAACCAGTGAGACCAGCAGGCCGTTCTCGGTTACTGTCTCCTCTTCAGAAGGAGCAGATGGAAATGTTCCTGAGGATGCTGAGGAGTCCTGTACGAGGCTGATGGAGACCAGCGCTGACAGATGAGTCAGTGACGGGGATAACAAAGAACATTGGGTCTATCTGGAGTCTCAGTGGGCAGCAGGAGGTGTTTAATGGTGTTTATGGACGCTGTGAGACCTCAGCTGTCTGACCGAGTCTTATCTGGGTCTGATTCACCAACAGGAAGTCACTGTCTGCGCTGGTAATGTTGCTCTGAGCTTTGAGATCTGCACCCGTTTAAAGCCACGATGAGGCAGAGCGCTGAAGGAGTCACATGTTCCTCATCTTCCAGATGAGATGCCGAGATTATTTTCACCTTTGTTCAGCTTTGTTTCCATGTTTAATGGTTGTTTGACCATCCATCCATCTATAACTCCCACAGCAGAACACTAAAATGTAAATAAAACCACGACAATGATCTATAAATCTTAGACCTGTATTTTATTCCCAGAGCGTAAACAACATATTTTATTCCCAGTAGAAGTTAAACATATTTTATTCCCAGTAGGACTTAAACATATTTTATTCCCAGAACAACATAATCAATGTCACGTCCAAAGAGCACGCGAGAGAGGATGCAGGTGCGAGTAGTGACAGTTTTATTCAACTAGAAGAAACACAGC
>JBBBVT010000005.1:15068779-15081275 GCA_037177035.1 Craterocephalus eyresii | reverse complement strand
AGGTACCATCATTTTTGTCCAGGCCTGTTTCATTAGTTTGTTTTTTTAAATGATTATGTTAATCAGCAATTCAAAAGGGATAGCTGATTTTGATTATTTAATTTTCAATAAATTTGTATTTATTGTTACTTTTGTAAGTTTCATGTGATTTCAGTGAGAATTGTGGGTTTTTCCTTCTTTAATTGAGGGGTACCAACAATTTTATCCACGTGTGTAGGAGCAGCAACATGTGGAGATGAGGGAAAGTGGAAATATAGATCCAGTTTCTGGTGTTTCAGTGCCGATAAGTTTCAGATTAGATGAACTTCGGAGGCGTCCCACAGGGGTCTGTACTCGGCCCACTTCTTTTCCTGTTAATGTTACCCTATTCTTGATGTTGTGATGCATCAGATCAATAGCCAATATGTTTTCCTCCTGAGAGCCAAGACCTGAGAGAATTATGCGGCGATGAGAAACGTCTTGATCTGTGTCCCAAAATGCATCCTGTGCCCTACATAGTAGACTTCCACCGAAGTTTTTATGATCGGCCATAAAGTATTTATTCACCGATCCGATCAATGACGTTATTGTCATTGTGAAACTCATCCTGTTGCAGCTGCTTGGGATGTGTTTCAGCTTCACTGTGACATCATTTGCTAGTTTTAGCAAAGAAAATAGAGAGGTCTCACACAGAAATCTTTTTAAAGATAGGCTACTCCTGAAACTGTATAAATGTGGGTAAAAAGTTATTTAAATGGACACATTTGATTCTTCATGTGATCGGATCGTTTAAACTCTCTGATTGTTGATCAGCCCCTAAAATCCTGATCGTATAAAGCTACTGCATAATGCCCTGTATAGGGGTCACTCCATTCTGTAGGTTCCGAATGTCAAGGAATAAAAAGAGCAGTGCACTCAAAATTACCCACAATGCAACTTGATAAGTAGTGAGCTTCGATGGTCCCTAGACAGGTCAATATAAACCACAATGCATTGCAGCAGGAGCTAACGTGACGTCTTACTAACAAGTGGCTTTCTCCTTACCCGTCTTCTCATCTCCCGTCGTTTTCTTTTTTTTACAATTATTAGTTTAGTTTGTGTCAGAAAGAAGATGCTAACGTTTAAAACTGACTCCATGTCTCTGATGTAAGAAGCTGCATCAGCTGATGAGCGTCACCAACATCCAGAGACTGTAAAATTAACATCAGAGCAGGCTGAAATAAACTGTTACTCTGTCAGATCTGATAAAGAGAGAATAAAACACGATTTTAGGATATAATATATTTTTTGATGAGAGTTTGGATGTGATTTGGAACAATATGTTGACGGCGTCCAGAGTTGCTGTGGCAACAGCCGGTAGTCACATGATCTGCAGCGGGAAGAAAGTAGCGAGCTTTATGTCTGAATCGACCTGCGTAGTGAATGAGGTGTTAGGGCTTATATGCATGTTCAGCCGGCTGTTATTTCTACAAAGTTCTGTTAGTAATAAATCCTGTTTGCTTCTTCTGGTCGGCCTTTATGCTGCTAAATCTGCTGATACATTCATTTTACATAATTTTAGACTCATATTCTGACACCTGAGGCTGATCTGCTATTTTTCTGTCGGTGATTGTCGCTATTTAGGGCTGGGCGAAAAATCGAGATTTTCTAATATATCTAGCCCTTATCCCTTTGTCAGGAAATAGTATTTATGTCATGTTAGCTTATTTTGAGTCAAAAGTGCATTTTCTTTTGCATTTTGCATGACTGTATGTTTGTTATACTCATTGAAAAGTATTTTTCATTATTTTGATAAACAGCTACTTTAATTTCAGCCAACTATTTTAATGCACATGTGCTGTTGATCCATAATAAAAGTGAATTTAGCACCAAAAGCTATAAAATAAAATGGTTTAATGGTTTATTTACAAAATAAAATAAGGTTAAGATTAAAAAAGGAAAGATGATCGAGATATGAAACTTTGTCGGTATGTTTACTGCTTTAAAATTTTGGCCTTTTTTATATCTGGACGACATTTTATTCTACTTCTGTGTTTTCCTGCGTCAGTCCTGGCCAACTCTGCAGGATTTGCTGTGAAATCCCACAATGACTGTGTGCAGATCGATAACGAGCGCCTGGGCTTTCCTGCTCTGTAATTTGCATGTCGGGTGTTTGGCTCTGGCAGTAAACTCTGGCTCCGACTCTGCAGGTGACGACATCACGTCCATCCAGCAGGAGATCACCATGATGAAGGAGTGCAAACACAAAAACATCGTGGCCTACTTCGGCAGCTACCACAGGTGCGGTTTGCTTTCGGCCGCCATGTGCAGGATTCCTGGGATGGTTGGTGGAGGGAAATCTGTGGAATTTGGCTGAGTTTTCCCTCCCTGCTGCAGGATTGCTCTCCCACTCTCTCCAGTTAGATTGCTGGTGCTGCTGGGTGGAAATGCATCATTCTGCTATCAGAGACTGCTTCCAGCTGTTTCCTGCTCACCAGCTACATCATGATAAAAATTATTATGTGTGTTTCCAGAAACACCAAGCTGTGGATCTGCATGGAGTTCTGCGGGGGAGGGTCACTGCAGGACATTTACCAGGGTACAACCACCAGTCATGTGATACAGCAGAAATATGTCAGACATGATGGAGAGGAATCACTTCCACATGCTGAACTCACAGGAAAAAATGTTACAAGACGATTTAAAGACCAAATTAGGGATTTTATTTATGGGTTTATTGCATTAACCAATAAAATGATTTATATATAGATTGTTCACAGTGAGCTGAAAAAAAACATTGTTAGTGTTGTTGATTCAGCAAAGTGAAGCACAGAGATGTTTTATTGTCCTGTTGCATCAAATAATCCAGCTCTTCTCTGCAGTAACGGGTCCATTAAAGGAGAAGCAGATCGCCTTCGTGTGCAGAGAAACCCTTCAGGTATGGAGCTTTTTAATTTAATTTAATTTAATTTAATTTAATTTAATTTAATTTAATTTAATTTAATTTTAATTTAATTTAATTTAATTTAATTTAATTTAATTTAATTTAATTTAATTTGAATTTAGTTGTCTTTTGTTGCTTGCTTGGTTTTGGTTTGTTTAGTTGTTGTTTTTTGATTTACTTTTATTTTATTCTCTTTCATTAAGTTATTTATTGTATTGGTTTTATTGGTTATATTTTCATGTTTTTAGTTTAAAGTTTTGTCTAATTTTACTTTTTTCACACACACACACACACACGCCTGCATGATTTTTGTAATTCCATTGATTTTGATTTAATACATTTTTTCAGTTTTATTATTTGATTATTCATTTTTTTAATTTTTTTTATGGGGATTTAATTTTGTCTATTTTAATCTAATATAATTTTATTTAATGTAATTTTATCTTATATTTATTGTATTGCATTGAATCATATTTGACCTTATTCTGTTCCATTTTAATCCTGGTATTTCCCCTCAGTGGACCGTTAAATGCTGCTTCAGTCTCAGACAGCTTCTCATGTCTTATATGGTCTGAGCAGATCTCTCATATAGTAAATCTAAATTATACACAGTATATAAACATTTCACCTAGAATTATTTAACCTACAAGACTTGAATCTGTGTTTCTGAATAACTCTGCTGACTCACGCCGATCCTGTTTCTTGCAGGGTTTGTATCACCTGCATGAAACGGGCAAAATGCACAGAGACATAAAGGTAAACTCTTCTGCCACACAGGATTATCGTTCCTTTCTCCTGTAAATACCAGCTCACACATGTCTGCCTTTTCCAGGGAGCCAACATCCTGCTGACGGAGAGAGGAGACGTGAAGCTGGGTGAGCGAACATCACCAACGCCACGTTGACTTCTAGCTCCTGCAGGCCAACAATCCTGGCTTTTATTATCAATTCTGAATTAAAGAAAATCATGCAACCCTCATGTCTCCTCTCTGTCCAGCTGATTTCGGAGTGGCTGCAGAGATCAGCGCCTCCGTCGCCAAGAGGAAGTCTTTCATTGGAACTCCTTACTGGTGAGAAACCTGAGCAATCAGATTTACTAGACTGCTGTCTGTTAGCCGCGTAGCTCTAAGAACGAGTGGCTTTCCTCTCATTATTTCTTCCTCTGGGTCCGCTCGGTGCAGGATGGCCCCGGAGGTGGCAGCCGTGGAGAAGAAGGGCGGCTACAACCACCTGTGTGACATCTGGGCCGTGGGCATCACCGCCATCGAGCTGGCGGAGCTGCAGCCGCCCATGTTCGACCTCCACCCGATGAGGTGAGCACCGGCGGGAAGCGAAACATAAACTAAGCTCAGATAAACAGCAAAGAGCCTCCTTTGGGAGGAATCCAGCTGTTTCTCAGTGACTTGTAAAAACTGTTTCAGAGCTTTGATGCTGATGTCCAAAAGCAGCTTCCAGCCTCCGAAACTGAAGGATAAAGCCAAGTGGTGAGTTTCTGAGGGCTGCTGGGTAAATTCTCTCCCTTCCACCTGAACTTTATCCTCCTGATGCTTTAAATCTTCGTCTTTCTGACTCTTCCTCAGGTCTGCAGGCTTCCACAGCTTTGTGAAGATGGCTCTGATTAAAAGTCCGCGTAAAAGACCCTCGGCTGAGACCCTGCTGCAGGTTAGTGTGTTAGTAACTCCTTCACAGATCCGTGCAGCGTAAATGATCTTTGCAAACACCAGGAAGCAGCGATTTCATGCATGTATTATGAAGAATCAGTGCCGTAATTATTATTATTTTGGATACAGTAATTTACTTTTATAGACATATAAAGTAATGCTTTTTAATTTGTTTGTCATATTTTAAATTTTGTTTATTTAATATATTTTTATATTTGATTCAAAATCATTAATTA
The DNA here is from genome assembly GCA_037177035.1 of Craterocephalus eyresii. Lineage (NCBI taxonomy): Eukaryota > Metazoa > Chordata > Actinopteri > Atheriniformes > Atherinidae > Craterocephalus > Craterocephalus eyresii. The sequence goes on along the minus strand of JBBBVT010000005.1, from coordinate 15,076,477 downwards.
AATTTGTGTCATCACATTTCTATAATACCAATATTCTATATGGAATAAGGCTGAATTGTTTTCTTTTCCTGCTTATCACAAAAGAAAGTTTGGTTATACAATGTATGAATGTACATACATAAATATTTATTCTACAGTAAGTAACAGTGGATTGCCTGATTTACTGATGTCCTCTGAAGCAGCAAATTTACAAATTTTCCATCTCCACCCATGCAGATCCAGATCACACACCATTCACACTACGGATGCAATGATACCAATTTTTTCCAATTTGATACGATACCGATACTAGAATCAGATTTCTTGCCGATACGGAGTACCGATACCAATACTTCTACCACACTGAAAAGATGCAATGAATTGGAAGACGAGGTTTATCTTCTTCTCTGCTTTTTACAAAAAACGATGAAATAAATAAAAATAAAATATAAATAAAAATGACAACATAACTAAAATTTTGAGTGAAAGTGAACATTATGCGTAATGGAATCGGTTCCTGGTATCGATTGACTTTAATGAGTACAAGTGCTTGAGAGCGGTATAGGTACTGATAGGGGTACACAGGGCTGCATACCCCTTCAAATGACGATTTTTCAGGATCTCACTTCAAATGAAGTGAAATGAAAATTTTCCCTGATTAGCTGCTGCCAAGCCCAAAGAAATGCAAAAATGAGTTATTTTCTCAATTAATAACGTTTTAAAATGCATGCCAACTGTGTGTTGTTTAGTTAAACACTGTTTCAACGTGTAATACTCATTTTCATCTTGTAATGAAAATCTAAATAATACACACGTGTTTTTTCTACTTTCACTTAATCTAAATATAGACTATAAATACAGAATTTTAATACAGAAATAGTAATGATTAATCGATAATTGATCATTAATTCTCCTGATAACCTGTTAAATCGAATGCGTTAATTATAGTTAATTATTGTTTCTCAGTTGCTGGTCATGCATGTTTCATTAATGGAGGTTTTCTGCTGTAGCTAGTCTAACGTACAGGACTGATACAATTTATTCTCAGCATATTGTTCATATTTTCTTTTCTTCTTGTTTCCTAAAAAAAACAGCTATAGCAGTAGGTGTTTTGAGTTTATTTTTTAATGTATTTACCTATTTTCTTTGTGATGTGGCCGTTTTTCCCGCAGCATCCGTTCGTGACGCAGCTGCTGACCCGTAACCTGGTCATCGAGCTGCTGGACATGGCCAACAGCCCCGAGCTCCACACCTCGCTCTCACTCAGCATCGATGACAGCGACCTGGAGGTCAGCGCTACACAACGCCACGCACAGCGCTGCTCACATCATGAATTAAAACATTTTTATACAATATCCAGGCTTTCAATTAAAACCTTATTTCCTAGAGAGCGGTTGGAAGTGACCATGAAAACATGAAAATGCAAAGTTTTACAGCTGAGCTGAGATGTTTGCTTTGCTTCTTTGTTTAGTTAGAACTTGATGCTAGCTGCATATTTTTAAAATTTTGAAACTAAAAAGAAAACTAACCTGATATGAAACACTGTAAAAAGACAACTTTAGCTTTAACTCAAATAAAATGTAACTTTTCAAATAAACTCACATAAAATGTAAAGCTTGTTAAAAAAAGTCACCTGCAGAAGAACCGCACGCGCTCCACGTGTGTGTGTTCCACATATGCCACCATGTGGCTTTGGAGTATCTTTATGTGGTCACATGTGAACATATCACACACATGTGGAACACATGTGTAAACATCTGGTTTTGAAACATTTGCATCATGTGAATTACATGTGTAACTACATCTCACATGCGTTTCACCTGTTTCTCATGTTTTGAATTACACATGGTCGACACAGTTTGCATGTACAGTAAATCATGTGTTTAACATGGGGTTTATGTTTTTCACATGTGGTCTATTTTTAGGATGATCTGAGGAAGAACGTGTCGCTCCCTAAAACTGTTTAAACTGACATAAAACACAACAATTACCATGTTTACAGAAATAATCAGGTGGAATATGCCCCCAAATAGAGACAAATACTGTATGTTGATGTGAAAAAAGTGAAAAATATAACAAATGAAAAATACATTTTTGCTTAATAAATGGAAGTGAAATTAAATAACAACCTAAAGTTGAACTAAAACAGCTTAAACATTAAGTTAGATCGCTATATTAATAATTAAATATGAAAATAGTTTTGTATAATTTTTCAGGGCTGTTTTGGTTGGTTAATCTACTGACAAATAAAAGTTTTTTTCATATTAACTGACTTTTAACTATTTGACAAAAAACAAACAAAAAATATTCTGAGGCAGTATTTTAAAAGAAAACAACTCAGTTTCAGCATTTTAAAAGAAAGCTTAAACAATTTGCATATAACTAAAGACTGAAAAGTGTTTTCTCTGTGGTGGTACTGCTGAGATCTGACCGGTTTTCTGCTGCTTGCTGTGCGCAGGTTGTTGACACGTCTCCTGACAAGATTCAGGCGGCCGGGAAACGTCTGCCGGCGGAGAGGACGCTGTCTGAGAAACAATGTGAGGACTCGTCCACGCTCTCATCCAAACTCTCACATCAGAGACATCAGAGACATCAGAGCCAAACGGCTTCCTGATGGGTGGATGCCGCCTCTCAGAGAGATATATGATCATGAACATGATCCACTTTCAAATTCTACATTTTTCCAGTCCCTGAAAGACTGACGGTGCATCACATTGTCTCGTAATACTGAGTAGGTGACGTCTTCACCAGTTTGTTAGTGTTCCAGATGCAACAACCTGGAAAAAATGGAAAAATAAAATAAACTCCAAAAACAGCCAGTTGAGCATTGACAACTACGACTTCTAAAACTAGGAAATCATAGACCCAGTGGACAAATGTGCAGCCCTGTGCAGTGGATGAGGGGTTAGGGTGGACATGCAGACACAACCTGAGTCATTGTTAGGGAAAAAGTGGTAGCATGACTAAGCAAATCATTATAATTCATGATATGAGCAGACTTTAGAGATTTATGCTCCGTCTGTAGACGTAGAATTATGTTCCCACCAATGTCCAGCAAGTCCGGACTCGTCCAGCCGCAGCATGTAGCGTTTATTCAGAGCCTCTATCTGCTAAAGCCACCATGATGATCCATGATAACAGCTTTATTTATCACATCTTCATCACTATCACTACCTGGTTGCTAAGAGACCTCAGACGTGATGATGAAGCCACTTCCTGTCCAAGGCAAGGCAAGTTTATTTGTATAGCACATTTTCAGGGACAAGACAATTCAAGATGCTTTATATAAAACATTAAAAGCAATAAATGCAGAATTACAATAAAATCATTTAAACACAACATCATTCAAAATATTAAGAGCAAGTCCAACTTTCCACCAATCAGAGAGCTTAAATTGAGGGTGATGTCCAATCAGAAGCAGCCAGAGATCAACAAGTGAGCATAAAGTTCTATACGTGTATTAAAAAAAGGGAAAATAATGGTCCTCTATGATCTTTATGGTGCTATATTTATCGATATGTTCATCTTATCAGGCAAGGCAGGTTTATTTTTACAGCACATTTCATGTTCGTGGAAATTCAAGGTGCTTTATATACAAACATTAGATGCATTACAGCAGGATGCAAAGAGCATTAAGGATTAAAAACTGTAAAATCACAAAAAAAGAAAAATAAATAAAGAAGGAAACCACTGCAGGAGAATAAACTTATAATCTTCATTTAGCCTCATAGTCTGTCCAGAAAACATCCTTACATGGTGACTTCAGCTTCCAACGGTTTAGATTAGAAATTATTAACATTTGGACAAAAATAGCTTAAATGTTAAATAAGATAAATCCTGAATTCAGTAAGTGCAAACAAATAGTTTTCTTCCAGGACTCTGGGACGCTTTTCTGTCTCCACCAATATCGGAACCAGAACTTGAATGCAGCATCTGGGAAAATGGAGTATTTCCTCACGGTTGTTTATTGTTACGTATAAATATTTCCAGCATGTTCTCAGCTGTGTGTGAGCGGACTCCACGGCTGTCCTTGTGACCGTACATGTGAAGCTCTACTGTACGCTGGCTGAAGGGTGGCCTTGTTGTCCTCCAGCACCCCAAGCATCCAGCGCTGTCATCTCCATAATATGAACGTGGACAAAAGCGCCTCAGTGCGCTGCTGATGGCTGCAGCTCCGCTGTACATGTGGGCTGAAGGCTGCGTCAGAGGATGGCACTGAGAACATGCCTGATGTGTGGCACAGACCTGCTTCTATGTGCTCGCCTCTGATTTCATGCTGCAGAGCTGCCTGTTATAGATCGGCCTTTCACACGGTGTTATAATTCAGCCTGGTGGCGACCACAGCTTCCTGTTTTGATGTTCTCATCTGTCGACACGTAAACCGCAAACACCTGAACCTCTGGTTTACCAAAGAAGTTCTCCTCTTCCGCCTAAAATATCAATACAACCCGCGTGTTGTACAGATGGGGTCTTTTTTTTACCCCTCTCACATCATAACTGTGAATAAACTGACGGTGGCGTCGATTTAGCTGCTGTCAAATATAGATTTTATTGGATGTTTGAAATAAAAACATCTTTTTTAAGAGATCCTGAATAGACTCAACAGCTTTATTTATCTTCTTGGTGTGACAGCATCACAGCTGCTGCACCTTTTATGATGAGAATCCAATAGACACAAAATAAAACCTTTGCTGGAAAAATATAAATTGATTTTTTTAACATTAAATGAGTTTGTCTTTTAAAACAATTTCCCCCTTTAAACCCTTTAAAGGCCATTTTCATAAAATAAACTCAATTGAATATTATTTTATTATGTTTAATTGCTGCTGGGATGGGTCATACATATTCTTTTATACTGTGTTAGATTTTAATCTTTTTAAAACAAAAAACCCTCACATTTAATTCAGCGAAACGTTTTTTTATTGTTACTCTTATTTTCTATTTATATATGTTTTTATTGTTTAATGTTTATTACTCTACGGTGTCCTTGAGTTCCCAGAAAGGTGCCTTCAAATAAAATGTATTATTATTATTATTGTTGTTGGAAAATGGAAAAATATTATGTATTAATATTTTTCCATTTTCAGTGAGGCGGTCTTCTTAAACAACTTAAGCCTAAAATTCACGTCAAATATAACAAGTATTTGTGCCACTTCTGATGGTTTTCAATGGACAATTTTTGTCCTTAAGATCAAATGTGTAAGTTTTTTAGTAGCTTTGCCATTTAGGGCTAAGTTAAGGAACTGAGATTAAAGATGAGCTATAAAACTTTATCAGATATTTTCAGTGATGTGCCCTCTACAGACGGCTTATCCAGGATCATCTTCATCTGATCCGTTCATACTTTCCTTCCATCATGGAAAAAAGTCTTAGGCCCTGATTTATCAAAGGTTTGCGCCTCTTAAAACAGCCGCAAAGTTGATAACAATCACAAAAACATGCTGCGGCTGATTTATCCACCTGTCGCAAACAGGAATGTGTTACAGAATCGTTACTGTTGCACTTTAGATGCACTTTGCGCTTCTGTCTATAATGAATATGGATTCTTTGGGTTTCTGCCAGATGGCGCAAAATAGTGGGAGGAGCAAATGCAAATAAATCAGCTTTCAGGTGCAAATTGATTTATTAAAATAGCAACTCGGTGCAGCAGTTGTTTAAATGGACTGGACTTGGCAGACAGACGGCTGCAGCTGGATGAGAGAGATCAGATGCTGCAGGACTGCAGACAACAGCCATAAAGCCATTAACATCTTGGCTGTCCGTCCCGTCTTTTTTACGGTGGATTTAAAGCTTTTTTTTGTTCAAACATGTTTAAATGTCCTCAATGCCACGTTTCTATCAGCCTCTAATATTTTCATCTCCATTTTTGTTTGCGACTTTCTTCCTCTCCTACACAGCGAATTATTTGTGCAGTTAAATCCTCATTTATGAGGATGTTTGCATCTGTTATTGATTGCATTAACATCCTCTGTAGATCATCTGTAAATCATGGAAACACAGCAGCTGCTAAATATTTTCAGGAAATCAGTGCCTTAGATTCTTGTCTTATCTTCTCTCTCTCTCTTCCTCTGATAATGTGTGTTCAGTGCTCAATCTCAGCGGAGCGTGTTAAAAACTGCTGCTGTGTTTTATATCTGCTCGCCAGAGTGTGACGCAGTGCGTGAAGAGAAACTCGGCTGCTATGTCGCATCCTGGATGGAAAAGTAGTGAAGTTGTTTCTCAGCCCCGAGCAATGACTGCTACAGAAGTTAACAGTAGAAGTCGCTGTGATACCAAACGAGTCCAAAACGTGAAGCTTTAAGGTTGTAAAGTTAAAACAATGTGTCTTTAAAAAGGGACACTAACTTTGGGTCCAACATAAAAATACAGCGTTTGAAGAGTGTTAGCGCACCGAAGCGGCTGTCCTCTTCACATTGTAACTTCATGTTAGGGGATCCGTTACTCATGGGGTCATGTGACCTGCATCTGTTAACTTTTCCTCATCTTCTAGCAGCATATATAACCGGCCACAGACCAAAGCTAACGTGACTCTAAACCTTTCTGCAGCAGTAAAGCGGGTTTTCATGTAATGATCATTTCCTGTCATCCATGTAAATATGAAAGTAGTAACAGAACGATTAGTAACTGGCTGCTTTAGTTTGATGGTTTCATACGCTGTGATGTCCCATAAGCTACAGGCTAATGCTGACGTCTCCATTAAACCAGGAGATAAATGGATTATAAATAACTAGAAGCATCAGTCACATCCCTCCACTAGTAGGACCCGATGCTTCAATGGTTGGATGTTACAGCCCACAAGGGGTGTAACGTACCAACAACCATGGAATGAAGACAACATGAAGTAAAGGGTTAAAAAATTATGTTTTTATTTGACTGGTCTGGAAAAAAAGGTTTCAGCTGCGTTACCTGTGGGGGAGGAAGGGACAGAAGGTTGTGCTAAACAAGTGAAATAAACATAACAAAACAAAACCTAACTAACCACTTAAAGCTAAAGGGTCATATCAAACATCAAAAGACCTGACTGACTTATCTACAAAGTGGTGTATCAAAACGTATACAAGGGGTGGCATCAACCGCTATGCTAGTGAACTAGACATTGTTTTGACTAAGGGCAGAAATGTATAGGGTACCCCGGATAGCTAGTCCACAAACCTCCCACCACATACCTGACCTTGCAGCATCCAGATCCAGTCATCAAGGGTCAACCAGAAGCCAGAGCATGAGTGTGGAAGTGGAGAGAGCAGCTTCCTGAGGGATTGCAGTGAGCTGCCTTTAAAGCAAGGCTCCCAGGTGCAGCTCATTCAGGCAAATCAGGGAGAAACCAATGGCTAGTCAGAGCCAAACCACCTTCTAACCATCCAATTAGGGCAAGGACCAAGAGAGAAACAGGAGGGCAAAGTGCCTGCACGTAACAATGACCGTACCGAAACATAGTGACCCATGCCCTGCCCCTCAGTGGGATTGGCGCATATTGTCTGTCTCCTTAAACTTGAGTAAAAATATCTAATAATATAAAATAAAATGATCAGAGAATCCAGAAATTTTAGACCTGACTGAATAATAAACTTAACAAAAAATAAAAATAAAACTCTCCATTAAATCTTTTGTCGAGTCTAGTTGAGACAACGGGTGTGTCTCATTCTAGCAACCCAGTCGCCAGAGAGGAACGTCTCCAATTAACGTTTCTGCGTAACAAAAATACGTACACTGTCAACATTT
>JBBBVT010000005.1:15043198-15059947 GCA_037177035.1 Craterocephalus eyresii | reverse complement strand
ATCCCCAGTATCCCCAGTATCCCCAGTATCCCAGCATCCCCAGCATCCCCAGTATCCCCAGTATCCCCAGCAGCAGCCTCCTCAGCCTCTGTTGCCATGGTTGCAGCTGGACTGAAAGTTGAATCTGAGTGTTGCTGTTGTCTTGCAGGAGTTTAACCATACGGAGGGCGCCCTCTGCTGACGTGAGTACGAACCGAACATCCGTGTTCAGAGACGACTTTTTCCTCCTTTTCCTTCAACTTGTGTCGGAGAAAATATTTATTGGATTAAGTTCTTTGAACAGTAATGAAGGAATTAAGAAGATGAACAGTGTTTATGTAAAATTTACTTTATTCCGAATATATTAAATTTAATTTAATTTAATTTGATCATTTATTTTATTACTTATTTATCTTATGTTATTTTAATGAAAAGCATATTTTAATTTAATTTCTTAATTTTATTTTATTTTAAATGATCTTTTCTGTATTTTTCATCTTGTTATTGTTTTTAATATCTTTCTTTCCTTAATATTTACCGTCTTATTAACAAATAATAATTTTTTGTTTATGCAAAATGCATATTATAATGACATTATGATCATTATATTTACATTATATTTATTTATATCATATTGGCAGTAAGATATCTCTAAAATGTAAAGTTTAATTCATTGATTAAACTTTACATATATAAAAAATATACCAAACAGATTAATTACACTAATTTTTAGATATTATTGATAAAGATTGGAATTTAAGTATCTCACCTTTATAACTTTCTACTTTTTAAAAGTTTAATACTGTAAATGAATAACAATAAGACCCGAATGAAAATGAAAATATGTCAGGTTTTTAGAAAATTAAGATGACATCACTCTCTGTCAGTTGGTTAAATTAAATAAACAAATAAATAATGATGATTATTCAGAGGAAAATCTTTTATATTCTCAGCTGAGGATGAACTGGTAGAACTGGTTGAAGTACTGATGCACCATGAGCTCAGCAACCAGCTGATACCAGTCCTGCTCCGTCTCTTTCAGGGGGGAAGGAAGAGTTCAGTGTTCTGTCCTTCCACTGCCTCCTTACCAGCCTTCAGCTCTCTGGCCCCCGCCCCGGTGGACGACCCAGACCTGACGCCGAGGCCGAGCTGCACCCTCGGCCCGGACTCCGGCATCATGGCCGACAGCAGCTCTACTACAGGTCCGCCTAACATCCAATCACACGTCAGCTTGCAGCATAGATGGGACTGATCTGTGGGGGGGTCCTCAGCTGCAGACGTCCTGTAAGGACTATAGAAAACTGCTTGTTCTCTTTGGCAGTAAATTTAACTCCAGATATTCATGTTTTCATCTCTTCTATGAGTCTGAGATGAAAGTTGTGTCATTTTTTTTAATGAGACCTAAACCAGCTAACAGAGGGAGGCGAGCTACTCTTGGCCTCGTTTTCCTGGATATCTGGCACCTGTCAATCAAAAGGACACAACCCTAATTATGAAGAATTTTAGGATTAAACAAATTAAATTAAATTAAATAATAATTAAATATATATAAATAATATAATATAATAAGAACAATAAAAATATAAAATAAAAATAATAATAATATAAAATAATTAAATATTTATTTAATAATGAAATAAATAACATCTAAACGAATGATTTAGAATTTTTTTTCCACCCTGAAAGTTGTCATGAAGTTAAACCTGAGCTTTTGAAGCTAAACCAGGCTGTAAACATGCTTAGTTCTGCCGTAAAGTTGGTCTTTTTAACATGGGAGTCTATGGGGAATTGCTCTGTTTGCAGCAGCACCTAGTGGAGGAGGGGAGAACTGCAGTTTTTGGCACTTCCGCATAGGCTTCATGTTTTTAAGCCGGAAGTTGCTGCTTGGGTTAAACTACGTCTTTTCTACTTCATCAAGTTTAAGCCAGACCTTTCCTTTTCTGGTGTGCCATGTCACACTCATACAGCTAGAAGAGAAATATCTATTTGTTATTATTTCTATTCTGATTATTAAAATTTTATTTACTCTTTTCTCTCATCGGCCCAGCCTTATCCAGGTGTTCGGCCACACAGGACATCAGGCAGCGCTGCATAGACCCTTGCCTACTCGTAGAGGATGCCACACCAGCAGAGAAGAGGACGGTGACCACACCTTCATCTCCAAAAAGAGAAACGCCGCTGTCCCCTGAATGGAGCACACTACGGAGGAAGACGGAGGACTCTGTGAGTTCATTCAGCTGGCTCTGCAGGACGTTTGTGTGATTCGCTAACCAAATAACTCCCTAACGACTCTGTTTGAAGCCTTTAAAACGGGGGTGTCACACATTACAGAGCAGGGGACTGTCTTTTCTATGAGTTTTAACTTTCTGACATTAAAGATCTGACCTCAGTTTATATTATTAGATCAGTTCATGTGGTCAGGATTACTACATACATGTAGAAATGTACACGTATGAACGTTTAAAATAACTTTTAGATCTGGAAACGTTACTCTAATCATCATGTAAAATACTGGATTTATCACTTCCAGATATCTGGATTATTGGAACCATGCAGATCAGGACGATGTAATGCACATAGAAATATGGAAATATTTCAAAACAATAAAATATCTAAAAAATAATAGAATAACATTAATAGATATTAATAACAGAATATAAAATATATACTAAAAATGTTTATAATATAATATAATATAATGTTTATAATTAAAGATAGTAAAGTATGATCCAAAGATTTATACAATTTATGGCTAAATATTTAATTAATATTATAGATGCAAAATTAGATTTTTATCTTATACAATACATTTTATGTAAAAACAAGTCAAAACAAATGTTTCTACATTTTTCTATATAGAATACCTATGTTCAAAATAGAGTTTTATTAATAAAGAATATAAAAATTATCTTAGATGTTCATGTTGATATATGTTAATATGAATAATTAGTTTAAATATGTATTTATTAAAATCTATTTGTCACGTAATCATATTAAATAAAATAGATTAAGAAAATTGAGATTTATTATAAACCAGTGTGTTATTGGGGTGAAATATTATTTAAATGCATTTTTCTCATTCAATTTCCTGTTTTTATCTTTTCTAAAACAATAGTTTAATAAATGTAAACATCCTGACAATGATGTTTACATTACTTTTTTGCAGTAAAAACATTATTTATATGTTATTATGCGGCTATTATACCAGACTGATCTAGATTTGAAACCTGGACTAAGATTAGTCTGACACCCCTGGTTAAAAATCCCTTTTTTGTAAATCAAATTATACGAGTACCTGGTGTGTAATTCATGTGTAACAGTTTTTATCCCTCCCTTTGTTTTTGTGTGTAACCTCTGTAATTTCTAGAGAGCTGATTGTCATGGACTTCCTCCCACCCCTCAAGTCCATGTAAGTGTGGAGTCTAACTGCACTGCAGTTTCCTTGTGACTAACCACATATTTCACCCAGCCAGCATGTCCATGTGGGGCCCACAAGGGTTAAATATTAGGGATTGGAAAATTGAATTGGAAAATCAAATATCAGGATTTTTTATTTCACAATTTAAAACTTTGTTCAATTATTATTATTATTATTATTATTATTATTATTATTATTATTATTATTATTACATGTTTTTTTAATTAAGATTTTATCATATTTTTGTTTATCTTTTTTGCTTGTCTGTTTGGACATTACAGTAGCAGAATGTTGGTCTGGCTGCTTTGATGGTTTTTTCTAACTGAAATTAAGAAAAGAAAAACTACAATTTTTTTTTGTAAAAAAAAAAAAAAAGATTTTTCTCCTAAAAATCTTCAGTATCAAAGATTCACGAGAACGCAATTTAAGTCAAATTGGCACCCAAAAAAAAGGGAAATATGAGCTATGTGGGTCCAAAATTGGAGATGGGCTTGAACTGGACAAATTTTGCATGTCCCATGTAATTTCAGTTACATGGGCTCTTAATGTGAAGCCCATGTGGGCTGGCTGTACGATCCCCATGAGGGAGGGAGGTCAATTGGGCCAAACAGGGCAAATGTAAACAAGGCTCGGGGCATATGCTGACAGTCTTTCACTCGTAGAACTAGTTTTCAGATCGGATCGGTTTTAGGCTCAATTGTGTTAAATTGTGTGTTTCAAGAAGCGATTACCACCCTGCAGAAATCATTCACCGCAAGAAAGTAATGTCCTGGTTCTGGCTTCAGACTCTCGGGTTTGGTTGCATTCATCATTGAAGTGTAAAGGAGCAGCAATGGCAGCGCAGCAGGTTAACTGGAAATGAATCTGATGGGTTCGTCCATGCCGCTTTGAGCGGAAGAAGAGTTGGGCAGACAACAGCCAACATAGCTAATGTTTTCATACAGTCATGTTCTGGATCGTTTTGTCAAATTCTGGGTCATTGGGGAGGTTGGGGCCAATGCAGCAATCTGCAGGTGAGAGGCAGGATGCTTCCTGGACAACCCATCGCAGGCAGCATTTAAACACATGACAGACAGGTTGCTGCTTTCCTTCTGAACGGCTAGTTAAGGTTTGCCAATGCTAAAGCTGATAGTCGGCCATTCTGTTACCTGATAACCGGTGGAAATTAAGGTTGTAATGAGAACGAATGAGTGTGACTGCACCACCTAGTGGCGTTAGGGAGGAGTTAAACTTGATGGAAAAGTTGTGGCTACGACCTTTAAGGACCCCACATGGACATGCTGGGTAGCTCTTCTCCGTCCGTTCCCTCTGCTGCACCCACTTTCCAAAGATAACCTCCTGCAGCTTCCTTTCCCCGCCGCTGTGGTCATTCTTTGCTTTGCTGGGAGATGCTGTCAGACCTTCCCTGATCCAGTTGTCCTGCTGCTTTTCTAGATGGGAGCCTGCTTCTCCAAAGTCTTCAATGGTTGTCCTCTAAAAATCCACTGTGCTGTTACCTGGATTTTACCAACGACTAAAGGTGGGATTGGCTTCTTTAGCAGGTTATAAAGCAGAGATACCTACCTATGGTGCAAACTGAACAAATACTTTACCACTCAGATCAGTACCTTATACTTGGGGCTGACGAGGGAATCTACACTCTGAACCTTAATGAGCTTCATGAAGATACACTAGAGAAGGTAAGGATATAAATGATGTTGAGACTCTCCGGTCAGCATGACCCAAAATAATCTGCTCAAAGGATTGAGATGTTTCCTCATTTCACGTCATATTTACTCCTTCTGGGCAAAATAATACGTCCCACTCTTACATGTGGTTGGAGCTCCTTTGTCTGTGGATCCAGCAGCTTCTCTGTTTCTAGAAGCTTCTACAATGTCAGCAGATTTATTTCCATCATTTTTGCATCATTTTTCTACAAGATCTTGTATCGATGATGGAGAGTCCGAGTTACAGCACGTCCCAAAGATCCTCCATGGGGAAACCAGGGACAGTGGATGTTGTCTTGTTTTTGCAGCAATCTCCTAATCTCATTAATAAAGCCCCTAGGTAGCAATATAACAAAGACTATATACAGTATGTGGAGGTAATATAGTTAAAACAATGTTAAAAGCAACTTCTAGTTGCAATAAACTTTAGAATATATTTACTGTGTGGTTGTCTTTCACTTCTTTTTTAAGTAAATGGAAATGATGACAAACAACACTATCACATTAAATATGACAACAATTTAAGAAAAATAAATTGAAAGCTTTTATTTCTAACTCTGATTGGTTGGTTGTGGTGAAAATGACCTTTCTGGGACAAACTCAGTGTCAAACATGGTGATGATCTCTCGTAGTTTAGATACTGAGTCAGGGGTTCCGCAAGGTTCTACATTAAGTCCACTTTTATTTTCTATTCATGTCAACAAACTGGGTCAAAACCTTTCAAATACACAACTTTGTAAATGCAGCTGATATTGTGGCGTGTGCAGACAGTGCTAGATAATATTTCAAAAATTAAAACTCTTTATAAACAGCTATTTTAATTCCAGGTTTTATAGCTAAAATGTAGGTAAGAGGGAAAGCTCTGATCAGGAAGCCAAATGGATGCTTATGTTTGTTGGGTTTTAGACGTTCAACACTGTGAAAGACTTGAAGGATCGGCTGCAAACTTGAATTGTTCCACCAAATAGAGCTATCGTAGTGCAGTAAAAGTATTTACTCGTCTGTCTCTCTCTCCACAGCTGCTCCCTCAGCGATGTTCGTGGCTTTATGTTATGAACAATGTGCTGATGTCCGTATCAGGTAACGTATCTCTTTGAATAGTCGAAGGAAACAGCGTCCTGTACGTGATCTGCTGCTGTAAGCTACTGTCCTTCCTGCAGGAAAGTCGTCCCAGCTTTATTCTCACAGTCTGCCGGCTCTGTTTGATCAGAGAGGACATCTGCACAAGAGGCACGGCAGTCTGTCGCTCAGTACCAACCGCTTCGCCGAGAGGATCAACCCCAGGTACCATCGACCAATACAAGTCTAGGATCTATGTTACGTAGATCAGTGGTTCTCAGAGGATTTTCGGCGATGCACCCCCTGTGCAGTACTTTTCGAGCCAAGTACCCCCTAACCAATGCGGAGTAAATAGTACCGGACCATCAGCCCCTGATTTGTTCAAATTTGCACCTAAAGAAACACTTTTATGTTTCATTCTGTTGAAAAGGACAAAGATGTTATCAATGATTCATGACTAAATTCCTGGGAAAGGTGTTAAAACCACGATAGAAACACAGAAATAAAACTGAATACTGAGAATAAACTGAATAGATTTATAACACAGGATTATTATAAATTTTAAAGAAAATATTTTTTGGGATATTTATTTTCTCAAGTACCCATTGGAGTGTCCCAAAGTACCCCCAGGGGTACGTGTACCCCCATTTGAGAAACAGTGATGTAGATCCTGCCATTGTGAGGCTGGAAATTACAAGTTTGACTCCAGTAATAATACAATATTCTGCCAAAAGTAGTCACTTGTCTGCTTTCACATGAACATGGACTTGAGTACCATCCTTTTTTAATCTCCAGGGTTTAATATAATCAACCCACTTCTTGCTGCTACAACAGCTTGAACTTGTGAAGGTTTTCCACAAGTGTTAATGGAATTTCTTACATTCTCACATTTTCATGGTCAGACACTGATGTTGGGTGAGAAGATCTGGATCTCACGGGTGTCGGGTTTAGTTCAGGACTTTGTCTATGCCCATCAAGTTCTTCCACATCAATCTCACCCATCCAGGTCGTGTCATGTTGCAACAGGAGAGCCATCCCCAAACTGGTCCCACAAAGTCTGGAGCATGAAATTGTCCAAAATGTCTTGGCTTTTTGATGCATGAAGAGTTCCTTTTGATTTGACAGTGGAATATTCAGTAGGGTGGAAGTTTCATGGCTGGGCTTGTTGCACAGGTGGCATTCAGTCACTCTGAATTCACTGAACTCCAGAGAGCGACCCATTCTTTCACTAGTGTAGGAGCAGTCTGTATTTTATACACTGTCGAAGTGACTGGGACCCCTGGATCCAATGATTAGGATGCCTGAGTGAACACTTTTGGAAATATACTGTAAATCAATTCAGTATTTGTCTTTGTTCAGTGTTGTTAGGATCCACTCTATTGGCTCATTGATCATTGCATCATGGTGTTGTTGCGGTGGTAGAAACATCTTTATGTGTACAGGCCTTAAAATGAACCAATATCTTTTTTTAAACCTTCGCATGATGACTTCTAGCTACTCCCTCAGAACAAAATCTTTCTCCTCTTACAGAAAGTTTGCCATATCTGTGAAAATTCCTGACACTAAAGGCTGTAGAAGATGTAGCGTAGGTAAGTTTCACACGTGATGCTCTATCTAAGAATCAAACCTTAATAGTTTAACAGGATTCAAGTGTTTGAATTTCATAGATGACCTGGCTGGGACCAAAGAGAAAATTATTAATCATTTAGTTGGGACAAATTAAAGCAAAATGTTGATTCAAAGAATAGTTTTTATCATTGGGCCTCCTGGTGACCTGTACACAACCTGAAACCTTTAATTTATACCGCATATCACCTCTCCAGAAGTAAACATTTCTATTTCATGTTCTCACCCAGCTAGAAACCCATACACAGAGAGTACATTTCTATGTGGGGCGGTCCCATCTGGTCTGGTTCTGCTGCTGTGGTACGAGCCTCTTCAGAAATTCATGCATCTTAAGGTTAGTGCACATATTTTACTCTTACATCCCATCCTTCCTCACAGTAACGTCACATTTCCTTTTGTAATAAATTTATTCAACTTCTCTGTCTAAATTAGCTTTGAATTTATATTGTTTTTAATATGGACAAAAATAAAAAAATGAAGACACAAACTGGTGTCTAACCGTTCAGTATTATTGGCTCTGACACAACAAAGACTAAAGCCTAAATGAACCTAAATGAATCAGATATATGGGTCTACATGTGTAAAGATGTTGGTGTATTGGTGGACAAATCTGGTGTTTACAAGAACTCATGAATAAAATAAAATCCAGAACTCAGATAATCAGATAGTAATAAGATTTTTAGTTGTGTAATCAGACTCATTTTATCATGAGAAATCAGATGAACACATTTAGATTTCTCTGAAATTCTCTGAAGTTTTCATGCATGTGAATCATACCATCATATGCACAAAAACGGTTTCTTTTCTGTCTTTTTAAGAACTTATTTAGCATTAAGACCGTGTGTCTCCCAGCAGATAATGCTAAGACTATGGGCTTAAACATTAGCGGCAAATGCTAAGACTGTGGACTGTTTGAGTTGTTTTTCTACAATCAAATGACTGAAAAAGATCAAAACATCAGTCCTTCATTCCTGCAGCTTCTTACTGGTTTTAAGAATTAAAGTTTCTGATAGAATACAAAAAATTCTAATCTATTCTCTTGCGAAATCATAAAGAAAATGTCATAGTCAGCCTTGATCGTGTGTTCTTGTTGATTTCTTTCTCCTCCAGCACCTAGCAGTCAAGCTGCCGGACTCCCTGCCCATATTTGAGCTGCTTGTGCTGGTTTCAGATGAGTTTCCCCAGCTCTGTGTTGGAGTGCGACAGTGTAGTAATGAGAAATCTGCAACCACCCAACAGCTAAAGTTTGACATAATAGAGCTGAACGGCACACCTATCTCTGTACCAGGTATGACGAACCTCTCAGTTTAGGTTTATGACTCAAACCAAAGCTCAAACTGAGCTCTGTATCTGCAGATAACGGAGCACTTCCAGCTGTGCAGGTGACCCAGCTTGATGGGGACACCGTTCTCATTGCGGTTGAAAGTAAGTCCTTTTCTTAAAGTCAAGCCATCAGTCCTGCAGACGTATTTAATGCTGGTTCGTAATAATCTTGATCCTGAACAGAAACTATAAAGATCGTGAACCTGCACGGGCTTCCGTCCAAAGAGCTGGCAGCGGAGTTGATCTTCGGTTTCCAGATTGAAACGCTAGGTATTAACAATGGTTTGGAAAATACACTGAAGCCGTTTTGCTGGCAGCTGAGTGATGCGACATGTCCGAACAGTCTGCTTACAGGATAGTGTGCTGGCTTTCTGGAAGCACGGCCTCAAAGGGAAGAGTTTCCATTCGGATGAGGTTCGTCAGAAATGTTAATGCCTGGCTGGGATTTTCTTCTTATTACAGAAAATAAAGCCGTCTTCCTGTTCCTGCAGGTAACGCAAGAAATTACAGATGAGAGTCGAGTTTTCAGAGTTTTGGGAACAAACAGGTACGTAAACACTAAAGCGATGTTTCCACCCATGGGTTCAGCTCGGTACGGTTTGTTAAAGAGATGTCCTGATACCATTTTTTTCCTCCCGATACCGATTCTGATACTTGTGCTATGGGTATCGGCCGATACCAAGTACCGATACCTCTATATTATAAAACAAATGTCATATTCCACCTGCATGACTGTGATATGATTATAATTGTGGTAAGGCCTGGCTCAGGTTAAACTCTTAAAACATGAATGAATCCAGCAAATTTAAGCCATTTATCTTCAGATGCATCTTGCTGGTGGGAGAATCCAGTGTGAAATATCGCCACACCACTGATATCATTACTATCGGCCTCACAGTGCAGCTGTTTTAATAACAATGAAGAAGAACTGTGTCAGAACTAATAGAGATAATCAGTAAATAGACACTTATTTTCATAAACTATGTGGTACCGGATTGGTGCCTGAACTCCAGTACTCGCCGATACCAGAATTTGGGGCAGTATCGGAGGCATTTACGATACTAGTATCGGCATCGAAACAACTCTAGTTTGTTATGACCCGGTACAGGACATCATGGTGGATTTACCAGATAGAGGCTCTGAATAAACAACATGTTGTGGCTGGATGGAAACCTGCTTGACGGGATAGAAAGGTCTGGAAAACTTCCATAGACGACTAAAAAATGAGCTATCCATCACAGTTTACCCCACAGAAGTAGACTAGACACCTTTCCTGAGACACTGATGGTGATATCAGAGAAAGACCTCAAAGACTTACAGAGTTTTAAGGGTTAAAGTCGCCTGTCAAATAGACAGCCTTGCATCACTATGACAAAATCATTATTATGTTTATTTCTGTCTGGTTGACACTTCGTCTACCCGGTGAGGGTTTACTGAACCGAACCAAGCGCCCCGGGTCGAACCCATCGGTGGAAACCAGTGTTTATTCATATTAAACGTATCACCGGCTGCAGCTCGGATGGACTGACTCGTTTTCTGCCTGAACAGGGACATCATCCTTCAGAGTACGCCGACGGACGACCCCTCTGCACTCAGCAACCTCTACATCCTGACCGGACACGAGAGCAGCTACTGATCTGCTTCTCCTCAGAAGTTTCCCTAAAGAAGTGAAGCGACGTCCGGCTGAAGCAGCGGCTGGCCGTGGCTCGTCCACACGCGTCACTTCCTGAACTCGTATTCCCAGAGCCTAAGGCCTTGCCATGTACCTACACTGTAGCCGGAGCCTGACGTCCACTTCCACAGATCCGGAGGCCGGCTTGTGGGTATGTGTTTACATGGCAAACTGCTGTGGATGAAGAACTGAGACAGTAGCAGTAACATCCCGTCTGCAGCCATTTCCTTGTTCCAAACACAGTCTGTCTCTGTGAAACCAGCAGAACCTGAAAGGTTCTTCCTTATCCTCAAATAACAGAACTGACTTACAACCGGATTTCCCTAAAAATGAAATGAAAACAGAATGCATTGATTTCATGAGCTAAAATTTTTATTCACAAGCAAACATAGGAAACATAGAAAATGTTTAAATTTAGACTTTTTTACTGTTTGAGTCAAATATGAGCTCATCCGATGGCAGCAACACATCTTAAATAAGTTGGAACAGAAGCAAAAAAAAAAGGCGGGAAAGTTTTACCAAGAAACAAATGGAGGGAAATGTTGCATCTGGGTGGAAGAAGAGCATCGTAAAAACAGGTAGAGGTTCTCCAGTGTCTAGTTGTTTCTGTTCTGTGGTGGATTAAACTTTGTCTCATGAGATTTATGAATCTCTGCATTCTGTTCTGATCTTCATCTCATAAACGGCACCCAACGTTTTTAGGAATGGACTCTTTTGTTTTACTCATTTGAAAGCAAACTTGCACCTGCCGTGGAAATAAAACAAGTGGTAAAACCTGTGGATGACCATGTGGGACCTTTGTGATGGAGAGAGAAGGTGTGTGACGCCTGCTCAGGTGTAGTTTGGAACCACTGAAGTTTCCAACAAACTGAACTGGTTTTATCCTTCAGCATTATCTCTCATAGGACCATCTTCTGCAGTGCTGACCTTTCACTGTGTTAACTTCAAACCAGCAAGTACATTCAGTGTTTTATTTAACCTGGACAGGAATATCCCGAAGGGTCACACATCTCTAGCTCAGTTAGCAGCAGATCTTTGGCTTGATGTGGAACTAACAGCAATATTTTTTAGGGTTGGGACGATATGCTTTCCTCCTGATTCCCTTACTTCCCTTATTTTTTGGGTGCTGATTTGATTTAAATTGTGTTTTAAACTGAGATTCTCGCTATTCTTCGATATTGCACATTTTTGTGGAGAAAAACAAAGAAATTTCACAAAAAATCTTCTTGCTAGTTTTAATTTTCAATTTCAATTAGGAAAAAATAACACAACAGCCATACCAGCATTCTGCTACTATAGTGGCCAACAAGACAAATGAACAAAAATAATAATAAAAATGAAATTATAAAAAGTATTTTTACAATTTCTTGCATTTATTGTAAAAAAGATTTTAAAAAAAATCTATTGTGAAAATGTAAAATAAAAAATCCTGATATTCGATTTTTCAATTCAGCCCTCATTTCTTTATACATTTCCACGGAAACAGGAAACAGGTGTAGATATTTCTTTGATCCACACTGCCTTAGTTAGGTTGAGGTCCCAGTTCTGTTGAGTTACAGTAGAAGCAACTGTAGTTATTAGCCTTTATTATTAAGATTCTACGAACAATTATCAATATTAATACATTATTAATGTAAGGTATTAATATGGGGCACCACTGGATGATTCCTGAACTAATAGCAAAACCTTAATATCTGTCTCTGTATGTGGACACTGCAGATGTTGAAGGCCATGCATCCGAGCTCGGACCTTAACAACCAGTAGCTCACACAGTGCACAAATATCACACAACTTCTCACTTAAAATACTCCTGGAGCTACTTTGATGCTCCAGGACCAAAGTAGGAAGAGGCTGGACGTGGTTAAAGGTCTGGCCAGAAGAAAGGAAGATTCAGGGAAAAGCACATGGCCTGAAGATGGCGGAAGTTATTGGGACTGGCTACATGTAAAAGTGTTTGCTTTAATCCATAATTAAGAGCTTTGTTTCTGTGGTGTCCCAACAATCAGGATTTCAGTCCAGTTCTTGTGTCCTGCAGCAAACCTTTTCTCCCAGTTTCGTTTACGGCCGACACTGCAGGTGAACAGAGGAACATTTAACGTTGTTTATTCCTCACATCAAAACTATCATTTTTTTATCTATTCTATCGCATATTTTCTGAAATGTTATGTTTAAATATGCAAATAATGCACAAATTTGCACACATTTCTAGGAAAATATTAACACCAGATTAAATCAGATTTAAAGTTATCTTTTTATTTTGTTCACATTAAATCAAAGGTTTTTACAGAATTAATATGCATTAAGATACCGTTATTTGTCACTTAACAATTTAGAAAAATCTTGAAATAACCAGGAAAAAAAATCAACTTTCACCTTCTTTTTGGACTTAACTGTTTTGTTAAACAGGCTGTGAGTGAGATATAAAACAAACTATTGTAAAAACCTTATGAACACAGCAGGAACAGAACTAGAAAGTCTGATGTCTGCTAGTCCTGCTAAAGTGGAGATTTTAGACCCAGGATATAAGTTTTGGATTGTTAAATTGAATCCAGTCGGATTAATAAAAACAAACAGTACATGCATAGCGCACGAGAGCCGATAATTGTATATGAGTTAATATCAGAGTCTTTAAATCTGTCATTGGAGTTCCTCAGGGCTCCATTCTGGTGCCCATTTTGTTTTTGTAATTTCTGATTCTCTTAAGTCAGATAATAAGACAGTTTAGTAATATCTCATATCATCTGTATGCTGATGATACACTATTCTCTTTGGTAAACTACCTGATGAGCATCGTCCAATCAGAATCTTTTAATGTTTCGTCACATTTGGACTCGGCGGGACCAGTTTGTGCCAGCAGCTTCCAAAATATAATAGCCTGCCCCTACTTCTACGTAGTCTGTCCAGAGTTAAACTTGGGTTATTACTGTTTTGACTTTTTAACTCCATTTTAAATATTTCTTTAGGCTGTGAATTTAATCAACTTACTTTCTCTGTGAGCGCTACGAAAGGTGCAATAAACCCAGTAAGCATGACTGGGGCAGACAACCACTGTGACGCTGCACTTCGTGTTAACAAAAACTTTAGGTGAATTTTGAAGAGTATGCACAGGAAAATGAATTATCATGAAATTAACACATCAAATTTTAATTTTATGGTTTAATTTTCTTTCCACTTGTCTGAAAGGTGACAACAATCTATAAACTGACCATGTGATTTAAAATGAGTTTTTTACCTTCTGTGTTTCATTTCCATGAAAACCATTTCTGATGAAGCTTAGGTCCACATTAGACGCATCAACTGAGGGTCCAGATGGATCTCAAAGGACTTTAGTCCAGGCTTCTTTGGTCCTGTGCCTGTCAAGTTTCCAGCTAACAGTTTTTAACCGATAAAATGTGGATTTCTGTTTCTCTTTGGGACTGGGTGCTCATATCAAAAAAACTGTTCAACTCTAGCTCATACTTTGAATAGGAAGTTTTTTTTTTGCTTTAATTATTATGTCAACACAAGAACTGGACTGAAAATAAGAGAAAAATCAGAAAATACGGACACAAAGTCCTTCAGAAATCTGGAAAACCGTAGCTGAAAACCACTTTAAATCATCACAGCAAGGTTTGGAGGGAAAATACAAAGAAATGTGAGGCTTATTTAAGATTTGTAGATTAAATAAGGATTCAAACAGAGTGAAGAGTTTTTTTTTTACTGTTATTTAATGAAGAACCAGAATTTTTACTTTCTGCCCATCAATACTAAACAGAGCTTTAACATACAATACATGTGTCCCATACTGTTTAGTAAAACAAAGTCCAACTTTACTTCTAACATAAATTCCACTACATTCGAAATATATGTTTGAGATTATATTTATTTATGGACCTTTTCTTTCCTTGGGACAGACATGGGAGCCAGATTATTTTTATTTTTTGTTTGTTTGTTGTTTCTGCCCTCAACATACTGCATTACATAACTGTGTGCTGTTGTTATATTAAGATGAATAAATAATAAAGATTTTCATGTTTGTTGTAAGCTTCATCGCATTGATTTAATTGTCATTTAATGTCTGGATCAGTCAGAAACCCTAATGAGATCGGGAGAAAATGGATATCTCAATTAATTTTATGGAGCTTCTTCTGTCATTAGCTGGGTTTACATGGAGAACTTTTAATTTGATCAGAATAAAAATGCATCATATCAGATGATCCAATCAGCCTCAGTTGAAAATAATCTTAAATCAGATCCAGAGAAATGATTTAAATCATTTAAGAATATCATGAGTTTCAAGTAAAGCTTGAAAAATGACAGCAGGACTACATGGGACTCGGAAAGACGAACAAAAAGAGTTCAGGTATAGCACTGTTTCATTTCTGTAATTCCCCTTAGGATTAAAAACTAGTCCTGGCTAGTCAAATAATTTGGATTGGCTGAGTGTGATTTAACTTTTCCATTTTATTTTCTTGTAGCACTTTCAGATTGTCCTTCAAGTAGGTGTTTTACTATAAAATCCATTATTTTATAATCTTGAAATTTCAAACAAGAGATGAAACAATTGCAAAAAGTATTTATTAAAACTTTCAGATACAAAAGGCATATATTATTAAAATTTTCCACACATTTTTGAGTCAGGCGAAACAGATTTACTTCCCCTTTTTTTTTGTTCAATAAAGAAATATTTTTAAAAGAAATTAGATCAGAGGAGCAAATCTCATTGAATGCCTTTTAATATCTGAATTAAATGTAATTTATATAAAGTCTGTGGTACGTGGGAGATGAATAGAAAGTGTCGTGCCAGCAGTCACCAGAGGGGGCGGTAATGCATGAAAATGCTAATTCAGGAAAAACGAAAAGAAGAAAAGGAAACGGCTGCAGCACTAAAGCTACGCCATTTCGCTTTTCATTCATTAATATCGGATCCCACGTCGTTTTATAGGTAAGTGATGCATTTAGCGATAAGTATCTGAGCTAAGCGTATCGAAAAAGAGAACATATATGCCTAGATAATATCATAAATGATCTATTTCCAATGAAAGGCTGCAGAAGCGAACAAGAGTAGGTCGTTAGCTAGCTGCTGTTAGCTTCCTGGACTCTTTAAAACATTAGATTGGGAATGCAGTTTGTTTTATGCAAGAAAAAGAAATTATTCCACTTACAAAAGTGCGGTATTTATATGCCATGAGCAAAACATTCAGAAGGTGGCATGATGTCTAATTATTATAATGATCGCGAAACAGATTAGCCTTAGCATGTTAACTAGCCTCGCGACTCAACGTCGAGCTCATGTTTACGTTATGTTTACAAAAACACGCAACTTTAATGGGATGAGAATACAGATGGGAATCAGTAAAGCTAGTAGAGTATTTCATTTATAAAATCCCTTCAGGTAAAGATTGTTTAGGACATTATAACGTAGTTATTAAAGCCAGTAGGCCTAAAGCCAAAGTTTGTTTTGAAGCCGTGCAGTGCGCGTGACGAAGACGTCAGCCCGTCTCCCGCGTTTCGGCTGCAGCCCTCGTGTCCTGCAAAGGAAAAGCCTGTTGTTCAACTTTAAACTCAAATAAAATCAGTACTTTAAATTTCTTTTCACAGTTTATTTTTTCAACACAAGGAATTTTAAAAAATTGTACTATTTGGATGCAAGTTTTGACCGCTAATGGCTCTAAAAGAAACCCACAATAATTCAACTTTTTATTGACTAATTCTGCTTGTATTAATTGTTTCACTAACTGTCGTGAGGGTCAGTTTATTTTTATTTATATAAAGTCATATTACACCACTCACATTTACGGAATTTACAGAGCAGATAAAAAAATGCTTAAACATTGTACAGTTGAATTTGTGCATTCAGGAGAAAAAAAGAGGAAATTAAGTTCACTAATAAAGATTATAGTGCATTTTAGTTATATTCAGACTAGGGCTGGGCGACATGAACCAAATCTCATATCTCGATAATTTTCTCCTTAATCACAATATAC